>BLKR01015718.1:0-54574 GCA_011170035.1 Teleogryllus occipitalis | reverse complement strand
CCCCATGCTCCTTAATCTTCAGCTTAGGTCGCAATGCTGGATACTCACGTATTAAATCCAGGTATCCCAAATAGTTTTCAAGTATCCCAAATACCGATTCAAACCACCGTAATCCCCCATAACTGTCAATAGATCAAACTGAAACAGTCTTCAACCTCGCTTCATTTACCTTAGCCCAATGTTTACGTTATTCCGAGTAATAAAAACCACTGCTTATGGATGGCCATTCCCAAAAAGTTAAAAACTGTGTATTTCATAATTTAACATCCTCGAAAGACAAGTTTGTCGAACGAGAAGAAATGATTTTAAAAAATGTATACATTAAGTTAGCTTAGATATTTTAACTAGAATAAGTCTAAAAATACATCTGTAAAGTAATTGTACTGAACGATCTAAACCGTCCAAAATTAATAAATGTGTAAATAAAAAAAGGGGGACGATCTTTCCTGCCCAAATTCTTTCCCACTCTTGCTGTGCGATTGATCCTCCGCTCTCAAATGGCCCAGGATGAAGAAGGACTCCGGCAGTACAAGGAGTAGGCGGATGTTTTCCAAGACACGAAGTGAATTGTATTGCAATCGAAAATAATGTAAAGAAAATATTTATTAATGTTTTAATGAACCAGTCAATGTCCGAATCTGGATAATTCGCGAATTAGCTGGTTAATGCACACATTACTCATAATTGAGTGGATGTAGTCCGAAGGAGAAACTTCAAAGCATACTTTGGACTATAGCCGGATGAAGGGAACGTTGGCCAACGTAAGGTGGCTAGTATAAATGAAGTTCGTTACGGTGACAATGAATAGCATAAAATGTGATTAGCAGGGATGAAACTGCTGATAGGATCTCTTACCTTCGCTATTTACATGAACATTGATGCTATGTACAATCTTTGGTATGTGTACTTCGTGTACTTCTATTCCTGCTATTTCTTCTACTTACTCCATTTCTTCATCTACTTGTCCTTTCTCTTGTTCTTCTTCTTCAATTTATTCTTATCCTTCTTCTGCAATCCCTATTCTTCACCCAGTTTTCTTTGTCGAGCTTATTTTTCTTCATTTTCCTTCTTGTTCTCCTTCTTTCTTCATCTCTATTTTATTCTTTTTCGTTCTTCTCCTTATTTTGTTATTACTTTCTCGCCCTTACGAAGGTTCTTGGAAAGAAGTTTCTTTCTCTACCTGACGAAGGTACTTCGTGAGAAGAGTAAGTTAAGTAATCGTGCGTCAGAAATTTTCGATTGAATTTTTTTTATTGCCGAACCCTGATAACGAAATAAGAAATCTTGTTTCTAAGTATAGAAAAGAATCGTCTACACGTAGTGTAGCTAGAATCCATGTTTTGTGGGTCCTTAATACCGAAAAATCGATTGGCAGCAAAATGTTGCCTGACTGTCTGTCCGTCCGTCTGTGGTCAACTCTAGCACCTAAACCATTCAGCATATTTTCTCGAAAATTGATATTCCCCTACTGCTATGAACGAACTCGAAGCTTTGAGAGTTTGAAACGGATATTTTGATTTTTAAGGTGTTTGCGGGTTTTATTTATCTATTTATTAAAAAAATTCAATAGGGTTTATGCGTAGGTTTGAGTTTGACCCGTACGGATCTTTTGCAGCGCATTTGTATTAATGACAGCAAGTTAGCCTTTAGGATTTGAGTTCGAGTTTCGGGGTGGGAAATAATTTTTGCTGGTTAAAAACATTTCTGCAGGTTTAAGTAGTAATATAGCGGAACATTTAACAATATTGCGAGAAAGCGCCACTAGTTTTTTCTTTATATTATTATTCGTCTTTTTATTCTCTTCTCTTTCTTCTTATTCAGCTTCTTTTCTGCCTTGCAAGACGATTGAGTGCAACGTAAAACGCAAAGCGGGTTGCCTTAATCAAGTCAGATGACAGACGGGATTTGCAGAGCACAGCTACTATGATTAACCAATTTCTTTGTGAGCCGAACACATTGCTATCAAAAACTATAATTGCTTTGTATTTATAATTGAAAACAAACATCAAAATATCCTTCCATAGAATATACTAGTTAATAGAACTGTGTTTTGTTTTGATGTGCTGTTTTTAAATAATCACTCTAACGTGGAATATAATGAAGTAATTTGTAATGATCACTCATTCCCTTTTTTTCATTTTCATACATTGAGGTTTATTGCAGTAAAAGGGAAAAAGTCGTCCAAACTTTCATAGACGTATTTTATTGGTCGAAATTCATCGATGGACAAATGCATTACATCTTTATCAATCATGTGGAAGGAAAATTATAGTTATAAATTTGATTCTGATCTACAACGACAAATTGTCGGTGTCGCTTATGATTATATGTCACATCAAAATACGTTTAGTTTAAAAGTAGCAACAATTTCTTGGCAGGAGTTTATTCGTCCGCACGAAGCAATGCAATACTTCAAATATTCAGGACAGGCGCCAACTACAGATCATGTGCAGAATTTGTGTGACACTCCACTATGACGTCAGCTGCGCAGTTGCCAATAACTGTTACCGCAGACACCTTCACTCGTGGAGGAGAGAAATGACGCTCTTGGCTTCCTCAATCTCACTAAGTGATCCACACACCGAAATAAGGTAACATGAGACTTAAGTTTCTTCCATTTCTGTCATACCATCACAAAACACACTTGATCAATACCAGAGGCTTATGGTGCACCGTTTAATAAACAAATGCTGATAAAAATCATAATGATTATGTTTATTTTGTGTATCTTTTACTTTCAATATTCGTGTTTACATTTCATTAAGATAATTTTATTCATTTTTGTTTAATTATTTTAATAATGTTTCTCAAAACCAATATTAGTATGATGAAGTTTACCCCATTTTTCTGTAATACTATATTATGAAAAATAGCAGTGAAAGCCCTGCAACGATGCCACACAATTGTACATAAAATATGTTGTACAATGTAAATGAAATCATAACTATGCTCGTTCTTTGCCAAAAGTTCATTCACCAATATTTTCACAGTGTTTTTTCTCCGCTGGATCTGGCGAACGTTTTTAAGAAAAAAATGTCCTTCAGTTATAACTAATGTATACTACATTTAAAAGTAGATTTACTGTTACCTTCAGCACTTTTACCACATTCCAATTTACGAATAAAAATACTGCAATTAGTTAAGGCACGGACATAATTCGATTCTGACGTCTCTTAATACAAGCTTTGTGGAAAGAGGTTTTTGTGTCAAGAATATAACATTAACAGTATGAACTTTTACGTCATACTATTAATTTTCTGAAAGATAACTGTTAAATATTCAAAGTAATAATACAAATTGTTAGGGACAATTTTTTTGCACAAATTGAAAATTTGAAATCTGTTTTCCTTTCTTATGGATCATGACGATTAGTCTCACTAGGGTGAGAATTCTTGATTGTGTTGTCATAAATAGCTCAAATTCTCAGTGACAAATTGATAAACTTATTATGCATACCAACTGACATTTTTCATTACTGATATAATAATTTTTAACTAAGGAAAACATTAAAGTTCTTTTCCTAACAAACATAAGCACAATTTCCGCACTCAATAGGAAGCTCATCGCTTGCATACTATTTTGTTTCACTGACACAATGGCAGTGATATGATCGAATCGCAATTGATCGCAGTGAACGACAGTCATATTGCAGTCATACGATATGTGGGAAAACCTTAAAAAATAACTTTATAGGAGTGTAGGGCAAGAATGTGATAACTAAAAGAGTTAAGAGGAAATATAACGTTTTTGCAGTCAAAATTTTTTTTATTTTATTTTTCATAAATGTCCATAATTTTCTCTTCATATTGACTTTGATCTCAATATTAAAAGTATTTGTTTTTATTATTCATATGTGACGTTTCATTGGGCTTAGGTAATGGCTCCAATAATTTTACTTTTACATAATGCAGCGCATAAATACTGAAAGACTTAGACATGCAGAGAGTAATTTAAAAACTTTATGTTGTGAAGCTAATCAACATAAAAAATATGTCAAAAGGAAGTAGTTATTGGAAAATGATTATTCTCTTGAGGCAAGTTATCGAGCAGGATGTGTTCTGAGGGTTGTATCTTTGAAGTCCGTTTCTCGAAAGTTGATAGTTTTAATAGTAAATGTACCTTTTTTGAAATTAAATTTATAATAGGAAGCTGAAACTTTCAGGAGTGTTTAATACAGATCTGCTACACTTAATGAAACATTTTTCTGATTATCTTAGTATTATACATTTTAAGCATTGCCTTAGTATTTTAATTCTAGTATTATACATAAAAAACCGTAATAAATTGCATTATGAGAAAATAATTTTATCTACAAAATAGTAAACATTTAAACAATATATTCTGAGAAATATAATGAAACGTTTAACATTGCCCGGAGAGGGTATTCCATATCCCCTTAATCCTCACTTCACGAAGGCCACACCGCGCCCGCAAACGCAACTAAACGGAATGACTACACTGAAGTAAATATTATCTATTGAATGAACACATTCTCACCCTAAGCTCATGTGGAGTTAATTTTTGACGAGTCGCTTCACGTATATATCGTACAACAATTCTTTTATAATATTATGAAAGGAATGCGGTTTTCCGTCAAACATATCTTGGAACGACCGCACTCAATAAAAGGGGAGCACCATCCATCTCGTACGTGGAAGCATCCCGTCGCGCTAAGTGGCCGGCGGTGGGCACGGTGCCGGCGACGGCGGCGGCGGCAGCGGCGGCGGCGCGCGCCTCACGCGCCGTAAACTCTCCTGGAATTGGCGGCGGCCGGCGCGCATGCCGAGCGGTGGCGGCGGTGGCGGCGGGGGCGGCGGCGGCGGCGACCGCGAGGCGGAGGTCCCCATGCTAATGCGCGGCGCGCGCCGGCGACGCATACAGATGGCTCCATCGGACGCCGCTCGCCACCTCCTCTTAGCACCTCGCGCCGCAACCGCCTAGGCTCAACCGACGCCCGACCAATACTCAACCGTCTTTGAATGGACACTCAACCGACGGGGAACCAATTTTGGAGCGACGCTAATAGCGTCTGAATCAGGGCTCAACTGACATCGAGAGCATGCTCAATCAGTTCTTACCAATCCTCAACCTCCTCGGACCTGTAAACTAATTTTTTGAATGATCTCTCAACCGATATTTCAGCAACTCTTCTCTACCGACATTTCAGCAATGCTTCAACACTCAACCGACTTTGAAGGGACGCTCAACCGACGGGCAGCCAACTCTGGAGTGGCGCTCAATCGATTATATACTATATATTCAATCGATTATATACTATATCGGTTCATACATTAATCAAGTCACGAACGACTTCGGATGGAAGCTCATTAAATTCTCAATCAATTCTCAACCACTTCTTGGCTGATGATTTTCTAATATTGGTCTCTTAACCCATGTTTCAGCAACTCTTCTCAACCGATGCTTCAACGCTCAACCGATTTTGAAAGGACGCTCAACCTTTTCTGAACCAATGCTCAACCGAATCTCTACCAACTTCCATCCAATTTGAACCAACGCTCAATAGAATCTCCTCCAATGCTCATCAAAATCTGAACCACATTTTAACGAACTCTGAGTCAACACTCAAATGATACTGAACCGTCTCGATCGTCTGCTCATGGACATTCAATCAACTCTCAACTGTTACCGAATTTGGACCCGACGAAATATCAAAGAATGGCCAAGGAAAGCTCAACTGCACTTCACGTTGATGTAAAGAGTGAAGTAGAATAATAGTATCTTGTTAAAGGTAGTCATAGCAATCTGCGATGTTTATTGGCAAAAATAAATAAATAAAACAACTGAATATGCGCCTCGCCAAACCACACTATCAGCAGGATAGACGCATGATATTTATCTCTAGGTCCTTCGGTCGTGGTATTCATCTTTTTCTGACCTCGAAAATGAAAAGGGATATAAACACTATGTCTCGAAAAACAAACAACTATTTTTAAGCAAATATGCTAACAATCGTATTGTATCGTCTGTCGCTAACGAAATATTATAAACAGATATTAATACGTGAACATGTGAACGGTCCAAGCATACTTGTGCAGAGAATTCTCTCAACAAATGTCGGAAACACTGACAGCATCACTTGTATATTATTACGTAGCGCTGCGTAGTATGGAAAGCGTCGGGGTCTACTGTTTTTGGATGGGACTCTGAACTCTAGCCCACATTCTTTGACTGAGAATACTCACACTACAGGTGCATACACTTTTCCTCGCTTTTCGGCAAGAGTATCAGTGCCCGCCTCTCTCGTTCGGATAGGCTGCAATTATTGACAGCTAATGCCGACGTCACCTGCACTTTTAAGGCTTTCACCTCTTCAACAAGAATACGTCTGTCTCAGTGAATCATCTAATGTCAATTTTGTGTCTCTATTCGGAAGGATCTACGGTTTGAGACCCAACGATGACAGAATTTTTGACACTTGCTGCAAAGGTAGGTCTATTTCAGCCGTTGTCTGGAGGCGAATTCTTGCGAAGGGCAAGTCTATTTCAGCCATAATATTTAGTTTTCCGTTATTTCTCTGACCAATACCAAGTGGATGGCGGACCCTAAGAAACGAGCCAAGAAACGCCCCACATTTCCTTCCTCATCCATCTCCCTTCATCTCACCTTACACACACTTTCACTTACATGCACTACTGTACCAGGAATGTCGGTAGACTAGTCGGGAGCTTAGAGCTTTCCCGGGCTGTCGCGATTTCCAGCTGGTTGGAATACCTGGTTGGGGAACCCCGCAAACCGACGTGTAGTTTGGCGCCGGATCTGTCGTTTTGGTAGAGAAGAAACACCGCCATCTCCCATAATAAAACATGTACTTAAGTCCGTAAGAGTTCTCATGATGAGCCCGGAAATATTAAAGAATCAATCAATTTTAACAATACCCGTCTCTCTTTGTTTTCCTCTCAACCGCTTCTACATGCACCCGTCACTGTCGGCTTTCTCCAATGTTTTCGCAACTTCACCACAATCATATCGATCTCTGATCTCCACCTTCTCCGAAGACAACCCCTCCCCGTCATCACCATGACTTCAGAATGACGACATTTCAGAGAACCTTTTCGTGACGCATTGGTTCCAGCAATGTTGTATGAGAAACCCGCCATCGTCACACACGCGTTGTTCAATTTAAACGAAATTGTTTTAATGATTCAGTTTAGAGTTTCTCGAAGATTATGAAATGTTACCACAAAAAATGTGGTTATAGGGATTCAATTATTATTGCATCATTTTCTTTGGAAAACAATTCCCACTATTTCGTCAAACTGAATTGCTTCTTTCATCTCAACTCAACTGATGCTATCAAAAGAAGAGGTTTAGTTAGTTTACCAAGCTACGAGGCTCGAATACATGGAGCATACTTTTCACCAGATCGAACTTCACAAAACCTCACTGCCATGACTCCAGATGTCACTGATTTTATAATAAAAAATTGTCGCAGTTATTGGTGGAATGAAATACACTTTCTCTGACGTACTGACTTGGAAAGAGTTACGACATTTTGTCCAAACGCCTCGACTTCTTCAACCGAGCAACACTCTCGCCATTTCCTCACTACCGCGATACTTCAAATGTTTGACAGGAATCAGGCACTCCCGTAAGAGTTGAATTTATATTCCCTGCAGTACCCAAAGCACTAAATTGTTTGATTGGTATGTATTTGAATATCTTTGGAGGTTTGGAGACGCATTAGGGAACCTCTGGTATTTAAAATTGTGTCTTTTCATTTAACCTATACCTTAACCCTTGAAAGATTTGGTGGTGAAATGGCCTTCGTGCCGGCCTCAGAAACATACATCCTCCAGTACAAATCCCGTCTTAGGCAAGTATTTTAGCGGAATGCCAACACTTATACAAGAATTTTCTGGCGGAATGAAGCGATCACCGGGTGAAGTAACCCATCGTAACCCGTTCAGCTAGGTCGAATTCAGTCGCTGTCAGGAGGAGAATTCTAGCGGCCGGCTGCTCTGATCGGTAGTTTTCCGTGGTTTCTCCGATCAACACCAGGCGAATGCCGGAGCAGTACCCTACCAAACGGGCCACGGACCGCGCGCGATCTGTCCTTCCTCTTCCTTGTCCTATCCTCTCCCCTTACACACACACACTTACACTAACATGCACTACACTACCACATATTCCGGGAGACCGGTCGGGAGCTTAGAGCTTGTCCCGACTGGGGCGGTGCCCCGCTGGTGGGAGAAGCCTGGTTAGGGGAAAAACCCCACTAGCCGACGGTAGGTCGGCGCCGGATCTCACCATCTAGCGGTGGAAGATCACCGCCATCTCCCGAGAAAAAGCATGCACTACACTAACGGGACTAATGACCAAAGCCGTTGACGCGCCCGGAAACACGAAAAAATCAATCAATAAAAAAACGAGAAAGTGCGTGCTATTGTAGCATTACTACCGCGGTACATGAAATACTTTCGCTCTCGCCGCGTGGCTGAACTCCATCGTGCCGCCGCTCCCGTCGCCAGCCGCAGCCTCCGCCGCCACAGCGGCATCGTTATTGCCGCAGACACCTCGCCCATCGTCGCCGCGGGCGCGGCGAACCCGTGCGGACCTTGTTTGGAGCCGCACAAGATCGCCGCGCCGATAGCACGAGATCGCAAACATTTTTTGATGTGTCTATACAGTGGCAAGACGTGAGACGAAATACGGACTTGACTGGAAAGCTAATGCTAACACAAGTCTCCTACTCTTTGCTTTATGAAGCTTCTTTCCAGGACAACATAAACATATTTTTTCATTCTTGAAATATATAATGTTTGGTTAGAAATGTAAATATCAGTCAGAAAGTAATATGTTTTATTCACGTGTAAAAGATATGCCAGGTGAAACAATTACTACAATATTAAAATATTGAAATACATATTAACGAAATCAATGTAGTTGATCAACATAAATGCATGTTGTTTGAGCGCTATTCTGTAAAATGGTTTTAATATTCTATCAATAAAATTCGAAAACCTATTGTCAGAAACGTTATTGTTTTAAAGAAATAGTAATTCGCTTTTTTATAGTTCCTGATTTTAATCATTGGATGAAGTTGTTGATTTGGGAAAAATTAATAATTGTATCGGAGAAAATAGATAATTTAATTTAATTAATTTTTTTCGATACAATTATTTCCTTGAGAAATTGTGTAAACGTCAAAAAAGTCTCTCCCAAAGACATTAGTATCTTGATATTAATATGCCGCTTGTACTAAATGCAGTACATACAGTAATATTCCTCAGAAAGTGGGGCTTTGTTCTCATTCAATTTTTTATGATGCCTTGTGGCCTTTTTAATTCAAAAAGAGCTTTGAGATGTCTGAAGAGGACGTTCTTCTTTATTAGAAGACAGCGTCAGTGAATTAATTCCGTTTTGGTACCATTCTTTTTATGTTTGAAATTAAATATGTTTTTATTCTTCTTATTTCGTATATAAAATGCAATTATTTCACTTGATTGCTAATTTGAATACAGTTTTAAATCATAGTTTTGAATTATATCTATGAACTGAAACACTTCGATGGTAATAAATTCAGGTAATTGACAGCTTGTGTTTGAAAGTAACAGAATGTATATATGCCTAAGGCCTACAAGAAATGCTGCAATACTGCTTCGTTCCTTTCAACATTTTTTATAATTTCTTTGGAGAATATCCTATAAATTAGAATTCTCTCATTTCCATCACTAAACTTGTCACATCTATTACAATCTGTTTAAAAAGAGAAAAATAAAATTAAAGTCGAGTAAATAATGTCTTGTAATTAAACATTTCGAATTAGTTTCTTCTATTCAGTACGATTTATTCAAATCGAAATATTTATGAAAATGAGAAGATATTACAAATTCTCTTGAATTTCTTTGTTGTAATGACAAACATTCTTTCAGTAATTATTTATATTTATTCTTATGGCTGCTTGCAAGATGTTACTGCCAAGTACTATTATTATCAAGTCTTTAAGACTTGATAATAAATTTACACTCAGCTACTTGGAAATAAATTTTCCAGAAACTGTATTCTAAATCCGGTCAATATCTGTCAAATATATTAGTTTTATTGGCTAACAGTAGCCTATTAGATGGTATATAACTCTTTAAAAACATTGATATTGTTTCACTATAGAAACTTACCCGTGATCAGGCACGCAATTGAAAGACCTCCAGCTCAAAGGACGCAACTCACCTGCAAAACAAAAGAGTAATATTTATTATAGTTTCTCCACATCATATGTACTGGAAAATAAGTAGCATTATGACTATTAGCTTAAATTATAAAAAAATACATCGTCAAGTCCCTCACTACTATCTGTAACAGCATCTTTTCCACTCCAATACTTTCGCTTAACAAAAACATGATTCAACTCCAGCAACAGCCACTGACCTCTTTCAACTCCATCACTACGGGTCTTCCAGTTCCGTTTTGTTACTCGATTGAGGATAAGACGGACTTCATCCATCCGCTTCTGACCTTTTCTATCTTCATCACTATGAGTCTTCCAACTCCGCCTCTATCGTTGTTCTTGATGCTCCTCAGAGAAGACGATGTGATCTTTCTTTCACTGATCTTTTCTGTTTAATCGCAATGAGTTCTACCGCTCGACAGTTTTTTAATTAATTTATTATTTAAAGTTACATATTAAACATAGTTCAGTACTCTACTTTCAAATATGCTTACAATATACTTTGTTATACCAATCTTAACTACATTCTCCATGATATAGGTAACTGCTAAATTTACAATTTAGGTGACTACATCTATTTAGTAGGATAATCTATTTTTAATTCTACTTGAAAAGTAATTTACGAAAAATGGGTTGCAATATGGTTTATCGTATTTAGGTTGGAATTATATTTATTGAAGCGGAAGAGATATTTTTGATAATAGATAATATCCATTTGACAAGATGTGAGAAGATACATCTCTAGCAACTAACCACCGACCTCTTCCAACTCCGCCACTACGAATCCTCCGACTCCAGCTTTATCATTCGACAAACGTCAAGACGATTCCACTGTATCCGTCTACCACTGACCTATCCACTTTCATCGCCACGAGTTCTCCAACTGCAGTTCTGCAGCTGGGCACGAGACGCTTCGGCTGCAGCCATTCCCGCTGCCGTCCGACACTGCCACTCCGGCAGCCACAGAGCCACCCGCGTTGAGGGCTGGTGCTCCATTGAGAGCTCTCTGTTTCGGCGAGGCGCGGCGCGGCGCGGTGCGAGGACCAGCCGGATTAATTAGCCAAGTGGCCCCCACGAGGACCGGACCTGCCGCCCGCCGCCCCCGCCACCCCCGCCGCCAGCCCCGGCTCCCGATGTCTGGTCGCGCCTTCCCCGTAAAGGGATTCCACCGCGTGTGTTTCGTGGGAGAACAATCCACTTCTGGATGAAAAAAAAACCGCAGACGTTTTTACGGGAAATAAACGAGTATCTAATGCATAGAGAGATGGATTCCTTAATTGATTTTTTAAATTAATTTTTGCTCCAATGGCACCTTTATCTAGAGCAGTTGTTTAACCCATTATTGCCCAAATTAATTTTGCCGCACGTTGTGCGGTCTAATTATGTGGCGCCCACGGAGCCATTGTTGGAGCTATCTGGTTACATCTGTAAATTTTATCGCTTGCTTCCTTGATGATAAATTATATCACTAGAGCGCTTCACATCACCAAAAGTCGTTTTATGGGCATTCTTTTTTTAAAAATTAGGAAAATCATTAGACCTTAGCTGCATATGCCCCATCAACTTTGTGTGGACCATCCATCGTTTGCTTTCTACCAGTCTCTCCTCCCACAGAAATACACAGCTGGTAAGCACAGTTTTAGAAGAAGATAAATAAAAGAGGAAAAAACATGTATGCACAGCATAGAAAGAATGATTCCGTAATTGATTTTGCTCAAACGACTGCTTGAGCTAGAGTAGTTTTTTAAATGGACTCCTTAATTCATTTTTATTACATACGTAAGAAAATTTCCATTTCTGCCTAGTTCAGTGTGAGTAATATTCACCAACGGTATACCAGTCTCTAAACACTTCTCTACCCAATACGGTTAACTGGTCCCCAATATTATATTATATATTATAATTTTAATGGTAAAATACAAACTTGTTATAGGTAAATAAACTAGTGAATACTTCTTTAAAATGTATTTTATCCAAATGTTTTTGTTTAAAATAATTATCTATCTAACATTGGCGTTATCTGAGAGTTCTTGTTTAATATGTTCTCTAAAATAATCTTGTTCTCAGTACATTACATATTACTACAAATGTTCATTACATGAAATTCATAGTTTGTGATGTGCAGTCACTGTCATATTTTTTGGGTCTACGGGATGATACAAAATTTGGATGAAACAAGTTCAAAAGATCATTGCGGTACCGTAATTCTCAATTTTCTGTTGAAATTGAAAGAAAGTGGGATACTCTTTATAACAGTAACTGTGTATTCATCAGGAATGGTAATATGATAATATTTTATTTGCATTGGTTGCTGAGAAGTACCGTTACATTTCATAGAATTTGTTAGTTCATTCATTCAAAATTGACTCCCTAGATTAGCGTATCTCTTGCTAATACAAATTTCTCTTTCATTCAATATGAATGTAATATGTGTTACCCTTTTCTCATATGTAGAATATGTCCATTCAATTATTCAAAAGAAATAATACAAAAAAATTGTAACTTTTTAACTCTATCCTGTTATGAATAAAAGCTCTTTTGAGGAGTGTAACGGAATTAACATTAATCATTATCAGATACTGTTCTCGATAGTGGAATTATAATTTGTAAGGCTTCCCGGGAATCAGTGTCGGACATCAATCCCAATTGATTGAATGCCCGCTTTGACCGAAGTATCTATGAAGATCCAATCTCTTTAGGCAAACATATACTTGTGATAGAAATATATTACATGTGCTATAAATATAATTTGTAAACTATCTGCATATCCATAACTTAATGATAAAGTGAAGAAATATTTAATAAATTGACAACGGAATCACTTTCATTTAAGTTGATTTAGGATTCATTTAAATGGAATGAGGTTATCATTACACTTTTTTTCAAAACAGTCAATCCGCTTAAATTGTTAAGTATAAACATTTTACAAAATAATTGTTAGAAAAAATTATGTCTATAAAATTACGTGTATTTTAATATTTTTCAAAATTCATACCAATAGTAGAGAGACAAGAGTCTCGGCTGGGTCAGCATGTCAAGGACCGTGGAGGTTTTCGGTGTCACAAGCACACTCATCTGCACTGGCAAGTCCCGCTTCGCTCTACCCTCTTCTTACCACTTCACTCCCTCGAAAGTAGTTCTGAGCTCCACTCTCACTCTGTTTTTGAGTGCCACAACGACATAGTTGTAGTGCTGCATGTGTCCTTCGTGCATACAAGTGCTTCTTGGAGTCCAGAGGCTTGTTTTCCAGAGGCATTTCAGTCCCTTCAACCATCCCTGCGCTTGTATGCAAATTTACCGGGTGAGGTGGCTCAGGGCGTCAATTGTCACTGCAGTGCTAACTGGGAGGTCCTAGGGTTTGAGTCCCATCGCTAACAGAATTTTCGACACTAGCTACGTAGCTAGATCGAGTTCAGCCGCTGTCTGGAGAAGAATTCTAGCGGTCGGCTGCTGTGATACATAGTGTTTGAAGGTTTGTCTGGTTAAGACCAGGCAAATGCCAGATCAGTTCTCTAACAAGCGAGCCATGGACCACCCGCGATATTTCTGATCTCTTTCTTGTCATATCCTCACCCCTTACTGTCACAAACACACACACACACTCACACACACTCACACACACACACACACTTACACTTCTACATACGTCGGGAGACCAAGGACTGTCGCAACTGGGAAGCTGATGTGAGATACCTCGATGGGGAAACACAGCAAGCCTGCGTGTAAGTCGGCACCGGATCTCACCATTCAATAAGGGAAGAACACTACCACCTCCTGTGAATGAAGAACGCATTACACTTACGGGACTAACGTGTGGAAATATGATTTGCTCTAGACCACGGCCGTCCAGTTAGGAAGATAATTCGAATTATGAATCCAGCTGTCAAAGCCTACATTGCTTTATTATGCCGTCTTCTTCTTCTTCTTATTCATCTTCACGATCGATAGTTGTGCCAGAAGTGGAATTTCTTCTGGGCAAAAAATAAAAAAGGTTGGATCATCGATAAATTACTGCGTGAAAATGCAGTTCACGGTGGCATGCCGCATACATTAATGCCTATCTTAATTAACCTCACACAACTTGTTGAAAATCTTTACCAACTTATCTGATATTTCAAACATTTACCAGATTTAATTTTACTAGTATAAGAATGTCTAGTTTTGTTACGGCTGGCGCCTAATCTCTACATAATTTATGTTTCTTTATTTCCTTCTGATCATCGTCAGCTGGCCCTGATTTATTCATTACATCGTCAATATCGTCTTTATAGCTTTTGATCGGTTTTCTCTTTTCATTTTGTGTTGGAGTCAATTCCCAAACTCTTTTTCTTCAGGGGACTTCAGTCATCCTCAGCAGGTGTTTGCGCAATCTTGATTCCATTGATCCATTAGATCAGGACCAAAAAAAAAAAAAAAAGTTGTGGTCTTCATTCCCTTCTCTTTCTCAAATTGTGAGTATAATACACCTAGGCTAGTATTCCATTTCATTAGTCCAGTTTTTGAATCAATGGTATCTCTTTCCCTAGAATTACACTCCACATAAAATATAAATTTCATCAACAATTGTAAATTTGTAAATTAAAATTTTACATTCTGAAGTAACTTTTAGATTTTATATATTACCTTTGATATCTCTGGTAACAACTTAGTTCATGTGATAAAAACCTCTACTCTTTCTAACGAAACTCAAGGAACCGAGTATTTTTATTCAATAAAGGGAGTTTTCTTTACTGGAAAATGTATCAATAAATTGGCGCAACCAAATTAAAGACCGCCAAAGATGGCTCAGGGCATCAACTGACGTCACTGCAATGCCTCTGGTCGGGAGGTCCCAGGATTCGAATCCTGACGATGGCAGGATTTTCGACACTAGCTAGATAGCTAGAACGTGTTCAGCCGCTGTCTACAGAAGAATTCTGGCGGCCGTCTGCTCAGATCCGTAGTTTTCCGTTCAACACCAGGCGAATGTCGGAGCAGTACCGTAACAAACGGGCGCGATTTTTCCTTCCTCTTCTTTGTTATGATTTACCCATTGCATACACACACTTGCACTCCCATGCACTAGACCATCACACATGTCAGGGGACCTGTCGGGAACATTGAGGACACCGGACTTTGCCATTCAGCGGGGGAAGATCACCGCAACCTCTCGTGATAAAGACATGCACTTCGCTTACAGAACTAATGACCTTACCAGTTGACGGGCCTGAATTAACTAATCAATCAATCAATAAAACTAAGGAAATGTCAACATTATAGAAAGTTTTTCTTTATAAGTATTTTGTTTTAAACATATTACAATATATTTCTTTCTCTTCAACCGTGATCTTTGTAAAACTCCCGGTTGGAAATCTCTCCGTCTTAAAAATTGCCATTTATGTTTCATTTGATGATGGAGAAACGAAAATGACATTTAAAACTTGCATTTAGCTCTTGTTTCTTAGATATAATCCATACATGTTATGAGAAATTTTATACAAAATTTAACTCCCGGAGATTTCGTTGGCACATCTGAGAACAGCAGTGGTAGATTTAGGATAATTTGTATTACTCTTTAAAGCTTTATGGCTACATGGCATGTTCAGAAAAAGACCTGTCGGTCAGCCTGCGCCAATTTCTCAGAAAAAGAACATTGCACAATCAGATGTAGACGAAGATTGTGGAAGAGAGAAATGACCTCATCCCTCATCATCACAGAATCAACTTCATTTCGTTGATTCTCACCTGGACTCCTCCCCCTACAACTGTGGCGTTGTAAGTAATGAACATGGAGAGCGATTCCGATCAGTACATTTGGCAAATGGAACGAAGGTACGAGGATAACAGAAAATGGAACACTTGTATGTCTGCGGACTACTGTTGGACAGTGACAAAAGAAGACACAGAAAAAGAGTACAAGCGACGAGCAAAGAGAAGACGTTCATGTGAATAAGTTACATTCTGCAGAATAGTGAAGCTATACAAACAGAGTTGTACGTGCTAAACAATATTTAATGTAACATTTATTATTTTCCACGTAAAATTGAGGTACTTTGGCTATTTTCTGAAAATAAGGAATTCTAAAATACATTTTTAGAATTTCTACTTGAAGTTTATATATCTTAAAAAATAGAGCTAAAAAAGGAAAATTATGGTCATATTCGTTTTTCTCGAACACAAATTACGGCAGTTCTGCTATTTTTGAAAACGGAAAGTTTTCCAAAGTGCATTTTTATTGCACAGAGTTTAACTCTACTTAATTCCTCTGCCTAGTCTCCACTTTGCCACTTGCTCACCACGGTCCCGCCAACGGTCGATGCGGTGTCGCCGCGCCGTCCGCACCTCTTCCCCGCTTCCCCTCCCCCCACCCCACCAGCTCCTCCTCACCCCCTCGGGGATACGCCGGCTCCTTCCGGGGACGTGCCAAGTTTTCAGGAAACCCGAATCCCGGCCTAGGCCAACGCTCGCGCCTGGCGTGACATGAAGTCTCGAGTGAGTTCTTCGTTGTGGCCGATTCAACGTGCGCAGCGTGTAAGGGAACACGTTCTCCAAGTTTCACCAGCGCGTGCCTCCGTCACCTGCAGTTTCTGAAAGGGTGTAATTTCAGCAGTCAAACTCCCAGGGAAACAAATACAGGCAACTCGCACTTGAACAATAGTCTCTTATCGAGTGTTTCGCTTGTGTTTCGTGAGTTCAAAAGATGTGTTGACATTTGAAATAATAGACATCCAGCAATTTAATGTGTTATTTGCAACAGTTCAGTGAAAACGCTGCCTTTGTAGCATTGACTGGCAGGTTAGGAGTTCAAGTTCATGAAGAGACAGAATTTTGACACCAGCTACATACATACATCGATCGATCGATTGATTAGTGTTTCCAGGCGCGTCAACTGCTAAGGTCATTATTCCCGTAAGTGTAGCTCATGCTTTTATCGCGTGAGATGACAGTGATTTTTCCTTGCAGTATGGCGAGATCTAGCGCCAAACTACATGACGGCTAGCAGGGTTTTCCCTAACCAGATATCCCCCACCAGCCGGACACCACCCCTGACGGGACAAGCTCTAAGCTCCCGACTGGTCTCCGAACATGTTTGGTAGTGTAGTGCATGTAAGTGTAAGTGTCTGTAAGGGGAGAGGATAGGACAAGAAGAGGAATCCAATATCGCGCACGGCCCATTTGTTAGGGTTCTGCTTCGACATTCACCTGATCCTGATGGGAAAAAAACGGAAAAGTAACGATCAGAGCAACCGGCGGCTAGAATTCTCCTTCAGACATTGGCTGAACTTGCTCTAGCTATCTAGCTAGTGTTAAAAGTCCAGCAGGGACTCAGTTGGGACTCAAACCTTAGGACCTCCTGATCACAACGCTGCAGTGACAGCTGTTGACACCCTGAACCAACTAAGCCGGTCATAGCCTGGTCGAATTCATTGTCTAGAAGAAAATTGTAGCGACCGATAGCTCTGATCTACTTTTCTGTAGTTTCTCATACGAGGTGGATTATGGAAAAGTATCCTAACAGAGAAGTCACGAACAGCGCTCGATCTTTCCTTCCTCATCATTGCGTTACACACTCCCATACTTCGTATTCTTTTACATATCAACACTTACTTGAACTGCTGAACCTTACATGTCGGGAGATCAGTCAGGAGCTTAGGGCTTGGTCCGACTTGGGCGTACTGGTGGATTCTGGATGGAATCTGGAGGAGAAAATCTCACGAGTTGACGTGTAGGTCTGCACCGGATATCACGATCCAGAGAGCAAAGAACACTGTAACCTCCCGTGAAAGGACTAACGATCTTAGAAGTTGATGCGTTCGGGATAAAGAGAAAGAGAAAACAAATAAGGAGAACTCATACTTGAACAATAAATTAAGTGGATATCTTATCGATTATTTCGCATGTATTTATATATGAAACGAAAAGTTGTGTTGACATTTAATATTATAGACATCCATAAATTCTATATGTTCTTACAAGCTGTAGAAACTTTGGAGACTTACGTTCCAGAAAGTAATCGATTCTGCCACGGAATCTTTGTTCCAAACTAGAAAATGGATTGGCCTAGTTAAGTGAATGAAGCTTATAAATATCATGTAATTGCTCTGTTCTCAACAGCAGGGTTCAGAATGAGTTCCATCTTTCCCCTCATTTTCCGATAAAACGTCAATGAATTTCTCACTTCCTTCCTTGCTTTAGTTCTCTCATCTCGTGTACGTAATCAAGGAAAGATAAATATCAAGTTTCATTTACTTTATCACTGTACCACCAGTTCATATCACTACACCGTTCACAACTTTTAAGTATCATTGCTACACCGTACACCATTCACAACTTTTAAGCATTTTTTTTTTTTTTTCAAAGTTCTTTCAAGGAACTTACAGTACATTGTCAATATTCTTCTCTAAACTCTAAAGCTCGTAAACATACTTTAATTTTATTAACAATGTAAACATTATGATTTAAATAGTTAAGTTTTATTTTTCTGCATCAATGCTAGACAAGTATTTGACCAATAGAATATGAAATAATAAATAATAAATTCCAGTCAACAAGGATTCATGTTTTCATTTCAAGGTATCCACTAAAGAAACCAATAGCAGGTTCAGCCTCTCATTGGTTTTCTACTTCATTTCACCTGCAACATCTTCAAATTGTTGTGTTTAAATGCTTCCAAGATGATAATAAGTTTATGTGCAAACACTAATCATATTTTCAAAGGAGTCCAGGCACCTAACGGCGTATAAACGTGAAATCGAGAAATGTACATAGAAAGGGAAAGTGAATTTTGAGGACTTCTGACTCGGCAGTTTCCTGAAAGAACGGCGCGTAAATCAAGCCCTCGTCTCCGCCGACGTCACAATTCTCTTTCCGCCCACACCTCAGCGTGTAAATCTGCCTTCCTGACATTTTTCCGCAGGCGTCCTCTGGAGCAGGCAGCGCGCATAAAGCGGACGCGACGCGCGCGCTCTCCGAATGAAGCGCCTGGCCTTCCTCCTTCCGCCCACGCGCCGTCTACGCCTCCGCCGCCGCCCTCGGACTCCGCTCTTCCTCCCTCGCCCTCTATTTGCCTCCGTCTCCGTTTGCCTCTCACCTCTTAGCACCTCACCGAATGCTCGCACCGCTCTCTGCTCAACCATCCTTCTCCGCCCTCCGCCGCCCTCCGCGTACTACCCCTCTCACAGCCCCACCCCTGTCATACTATTCTAAGTTGGTTTTCATCGTCGTCGACTGCTCCCTTTTACCCTATCCTCCTCTACCTTCTTCTACCCTCCATCGCCCTCCAATATCCACCATCCCTTCTCAACACCTTCCACCTCGTACATGATCCTCCACCCACTTCAATACCCCCAGCTGTCCTCTGGCAACCACCACCAACCTCCGGCACTCTCTGTCTCTTCCCGCTTACATCCACCGCTCTTCACCACCTCTGGCCCCTTTCCGTCACTTCCCTCTTTCCCTTCCACTTCCACTTCCCTCTTACCCGGTAACCACTGTCTTTCACTCACTTGCCTTTCACCATCCTCCGCCACTTCTCACTTCTCAACACCTTCCACCTCGTCCATATCTTCCACCCACTTCACTACCGCCTGTCGTCCTCTGCCAAGCACCCCCAAACTCCAGCACTGTCACTTTCCACTACTATCCACCGCCCTTCACCACCTCCGATCCCTTTCCGTTACTTCCTTCTTATCCGGTCTCTTCCACTTCCCTCTTACCCGTAACCGCTGCCTTTCACTCCCTTACCTTTCATCATCCTGTCACCTACCTCCTCCCTTCGCTTTCCCCCACCCAAACCTTGTTGTCTTCCCTCGTATCCTCCTCGGCGCCCAGTCCTCTCTTGTCCCTTCCGCCGTTCTGGCCTCTCCGACTGGCCGTCTCCGCGCAGCGCGCCAAGGCGCTCCCGGCGGCCGTGATTGACGCCTATTCAGCGCCGCGCGCTGCCCTTTTGTGCACCCGTCGACTTCCTTCTCCTCCACCTGCGGCTCTGCACTCACGCCTTCCTTTCTCTTGCGAATACGTCTTCTTTTCCTTCCTTCGCTTCCTCCCGCCTTTAGACAACCTGTCACTCTCTACTTTCGATTCTATCACTTTTGCGGTCGTGCCCGACATCTGAACAGATTGAACAACCTGTCAATTTCAATCTGTACTCTCGGCAACAACTCGCAAAATTTGATAAACATCGTCTTCTATTCTGCCTTGATATGTCATTCTGTCGTACGAAATATGTATTACATTCTGAAATGCACAATTCCAAATAACATCATTCTGAGGGAGCTTGCGAGAGTCAGATAGTTTGTGCTTGCGAGAGTCAGTTTGGGATAGTCAGATCAGAATATTATTGTGTGAGAATATTCTGATCTATTAGATAAAGTTGATGACTGTGAAAGCGTGGATGCCTTAAAAAATATACTTTTCTAAGGTATTTGATGTCGTTCCAAGCGATAAACTTGTTTAGAAATAACTGCAATCGGGTATGGACAGCAGAGTGATGGTGTGGATTATTCCTTTTCTATCTGCTTATCGTTTGTTCGTTCATTAACGGAATACGGAACGATTTGCTGGGACCTTTACACAAATGTACAGTAGTAAAATGTAAATAGAATGCAAAGAAAAGCATGTAAACTTACTTTCCGAGGAAATGGGAAGAAAGTAGAATAAGGGACATTAGAAATTTAGAGGGTTAACGCAAGACTTTCTACCTTACAAAACGCACATGACGTTTATCCTGCGTGGAAAGATTGCTCTAGCTGACTCGACAAACCCAAATACTTTAATAGAGGGGATCACACGCACAAAATACAGTTGAGAGCACAGACAATAGATGTTGGATTTTTATTACTAATAGAATTATTATCGACTGGAATTAGTTGTCTTTGAATCCTCTTTTCTTGGTGTTCAGTACCTCATAAATAAATGATTTAATAATAACACATTCAATTAATTCACTGATTAGACAATTATTAAAGCAGTTGCTATTGTTACTATTATTTGCTTTACACAATCTAATTAATATGATTTGTTAATTATTCTAAATGTTATTAGTCTGATTATAAAGGTTGTGCTTGTACTGCGGAGTTGTGTCGTGTTACGAAGTGAAGTTAGAAAATCGCGTGATTAAAGCATCAGATGCGTCGGTTGCCAGAGTATCTACTTATTTCGTAAGTCGAGTGTCGAAGTAATTCCCAAAGCTTTTAGGTTTTTCAATCCCCCGAGATTTCAACTTTATATGGTAGACATAAACTTTTCATTATAGTTGTGTCAACCCCATCACGGTTGACATAAACAAGTAGAATTATTTCTATTATTATTATTATTATTAATTATTAATATTAGGTACTTCAAAACAATTTTAAATTATATACAGTTCAAAATATAGTTCAAAATAGTTATAGAGTTCTGCTATCAGGTTTGAAAAAAAATGTTTTTTTATTAAGTTTTTATCTATATCATCCAAGTTGTCATGATTTGTTTGAATTTCATATACCTCAATCATCATTCTCACTTCTGCACACTACATTAGTAATAGACCTTATTTCATCTCTTTATCTCAAGCTTGGACGTATTTCACTGTATTTGTTCAACGGCTATTTCAGTTTTCCTGTCTCAAACATTTTTCAGCCTTTTTTAAATCTCGTTGTTCTTAACTTGCACCATAGAGAGGGTAGGCCATTTACTCCTGGCAGTTTTTTCAACGACTACTTTTTCCAACATTTTCCCCCTTCTCACTTTACACCATCACCTTTCACAGGTCCATCAGGTTCCAAGCCCTCTCCTCTCAAGGTTCTTGTTCGGGAATTGTGGGGGAGCTTTCAGGGCCATTTTCGTCTGTTGACTCGTTCTACTTTCTTCGTCGTGTTCGGCCCGTGTTTTCTATCTCCGGAGTTGAACTTTCATGGTCTCTTAGAAGCACAACTGAACACCATTAATTTTTGCAGTAATTGACATCCTACAAAAACGTAGAATTGTTTAAGGGTATTGATTTAAAATATTTGTAGGTGTATTTCGTGTTTGCAGAAGAAAAATATTACGTTTTGAAATTAAATGATTTTTTACACCTTCCTTCGACGAAATACTCGTACAAATTATTTCTCGTAGATTATTAAACTACTTTCTAAAAGCTGTAAAATGTATGCAATTTATAAATTCAAAATGTTCCAGTAATATACTATGCATACAGAGAAGTGTGATTTTTTTTCTCTTTAATTTTGTGTCTATCTTACGACCTGTATTTGAAGCATTCTCAAGAATTGTAGAGCTAGTTAAACAAAATGAATTTAAGTCATTTGTGGTTAACACTTTAAGTGCAAACTCTGAAGGTTCTTTACTGTTGATCTCATAAATACACTCACATGAAACATTTTGATCCAAAATGTCACTCACCTTCAGGGCGAAAAGAGTAAAAGACCTCGTCTTGTTTTGTTTCATGTAATTTATTTCCCTCGAAAGTTCAATGGCTAGAGAGAAAACTCATTATGAAGATAAGTGATATACTTAATGAAATATTTTAATTATTTTTTTCAAACTTGATGACAGTATTTCAAGAGAAATAAAAAATAACACTAGCGATAAATCTCTGGTGTATAACGTTCAGATGCGTCGGTTGCCAGAGTATCTACTTATTTCGTAAGTCGAGTGTCGAAGTAATTCCCAAAGCTTTTAGGTTTTTCAATCCCCCGAGATTTCAACTTTGGTCGCACAAAAAGAATTCAAATGGTGGTGAATACCACTGTCGGTGATAGTGTTCTAGATTTGGCAGTGTGCTAGATTTGGAGATATGTTGTAAAGTTTAATACACGATTTAGGAAACTACATTTTCATCTCGCGGCACTTAATTAGAACAGAAAGGAATTCCTCTCAAATCTCTAATAATAATCAAGATTTGATGAATGGAAAGAATCCTAATTCATTTAATTAGTTACGTCATTGTCTTTCAAAGATTTCCATCCGGCACTTCAAATTAAAATCAATAATGTGTAGGCCAAGATTTCATTAATCTAAATTTAGGAACGAAATATATTATACAGATGATAATGGAACATTTCACAGGGGAATGCGTCTTTTCAAATTCTTAATCTTATTCCCGGTTATCTTTGACCTTAATTTTATTTTTATTCCCTTTCGTCAAAAAAACACCTCTGACGTCTCCCTTCTATCATGACATGAAATACCACCTTCCTGCACACGTCCTCCCCTTACCGTCGGCATCTTTGTCTGCGTAATTAAGAAGGCGGGGCGAGAGCGAGCCCTGTCGCCAACGCGGTCTCCGATTCAATTCGGGACTGCCATCGGGGGCGGCGCGGCGCTTCTTTATTTCGTAGCGCGGTCGATCGCCTCCGGTCGCCCCGACTCAATCTCCTCTCACCCCCACACCGCCCAGCTCCGCCCCCGCCCCACCCCTGCCCGTCCCGCCGCGCCCGCCCGCCCGCCCGCCCGCCCCTCGCCCCTCCCCACCCGCCCGCCCCTCCCCGCCCCCGCATCGCTCCGCCCCGCCCCGCCTCGCCCCGCCCCGCCCCCTCCCCGCCCCCGCCCCCGCCCCGCCCCTCCCCTATCCCGCCCCTACCCCGCCTCGCCCCGCCCCCGCCCCGCCCACTCCATGTCCTCACCCCGGCTCTGCTGGACGTCCTCACCACTCGGGTCCCGCGGGCCATCAATACTTCTTTCCGCTTTCCCGGGTTCCTTCCCGCACTTCCTACATTATTGCCGTTCACTAGCTAATTACCCGGCATTGCCCGGGTATTTATTTATTACAATTATTTATTAAGCAACTCCGCCCTCCTTCCCACCGCGCTCACCCTTCCCCAATCGCTCCCCACTCCCGCCCCACCCATTTGTTTCGCTCGGCCACAATGTCGCATGAACGCATTGCTTCTTTTGAAATAGTTACTTACGATACGAGTGGTAAAAGTTGCATTTCATTTTACGGAAGAGAGAACGATAGTCCGAAAGGTGTAATCCTACCAGCGGTAATAAAATCACTTTTACCGCGTATGTCATACATTATTTGTGGACAGCGTTACTGACATTCATTTTATTCGAAAACTGTATTGAAGTGTTCCAAATTCATGTATACAAATCACTTAATTATGTACTAAGTTACATTAAAGATCAGTAGTATCTGATACGGTCAGATGAAAGTATTTTGTTTTCTTGTTTGAATTTAGAGTTTTATTTGAACATTCAAACGTCGTCTCAGAGTAAACATTAGTGCTAACAGTATTCGTTTAAAATTCGTAATCTGTTGGTTTGTCTTGGTTACAGCAAGAAAAGCAGTCGAAATTATATTTTCAGCTAACCTGAAACAAGTAATGAAAGAACTTAAACACACAAGGTACAGTCAAATCGCTAAAAATGGTAGATACATCACAAAATTTCAAGAGCACAGCCAGATGCGTCCGCCTCATAAGATGGAGTCAACCAGTCAACAATTATTGAACTTTTAGCTCGCTATGCATGACCTCCAAGTAACCACTTTTGCTAGTGGCTGTCTAAAAAAACATTTATCCCGTTTGATAATCAAACGTAACGAAACTGATCTCACTTTTGTAATAAGAATTATTTGACCACAAGTATTCTAATAATCCATGACCTACTATTATCAACAAATACTATAATCCTTCACTGGTAATCGGATAACCTATGTGTGACCTTCCGTCAGCGCTCACGGTTAGACCCCTTCCAGTCCACCGTTTGGAGCACGTGGGGTGTCTTTCCTTGCGTCTGGGTCAATCCATTTTAAGTGGTCCAGAATTTAATAAATTGATCACTCGACCATCGTGAAAAAAATTCATATTTTGTACGTACATTTCCTTATGTTTTGGCTGTTCAAAAACATCTTTGATTTATTTTTATTGTATCTAGTTTACAAATGGCGGCCATTTTTGTGTTACACCTTGCGCCATTTTTCGCGTTTGTAGACATTTACTCTTTTCAAAATTATTCACCTCTGGGTTGTACCATAATTCTAGAATAAAAAGCATTGGATTCAGTATACTCTGGCCTACACATAGAAATATTATTTACCTACCTTCTATGTTGTTATTTTATATATATATATATATATATATATATATATATATATATATATATATATATATATATATACACACAATGCTTTTTATTCTAGGATGATAGGACAACCCAGAGCTAAATAATTTTGAAAAGAGTAAATGTCTACAATCGTGAAAAATGGCACACTGTGTAAAACAAAAATGGCCGCAATTTATGAACCAGATACTATAAAAATAAATTGAAGATGTTTTTGAACAGTCAAAACATAAGGAAATTTATGTACAGAACATGCATTTTCTTCGAGATAGTCGAGGGACCAGTGCTGGACCACTTAAAATGGATTGACCCGTCTGAGTCCTGATGGGGAGGTGGCAGATTTTTTGAATAATTCTTAAATAATTAAATATGTTTAATTAATAAATACGTAAATAAAATAATCTTCAATGAGTTAAATAACGATTGGAAAAACTTTTTCAGGTGAATTACTAACAATCAATTACACTTTGTTTAACTTTCCATTTCTCGTCACGTATTGAAATTACATTACAGTTTTGATTCTAATACACTTTGCATACTTCACAGAGAGACATGTTACCCAGGATTATCTCTGAAATTGTACAAATAAAAATATATGTTTCCAACAACTCAAATCAAGATTCATTTCAATATATGATACAATACTAACCACAGTAAAAGTCCCATTTGTACACAATCTTACATATATTTATGAATTAAATATTTTTTTAAATGTTATTTACTTTAACGAAAGTTAGATCACATGAAACTCGCCAGAATAGGTTTTTCTTTCGTATTCTTCACTTATTTCTTCTCTTCGTTATTATTAAAATGATCCTATTAAATATAAAGACAGTTATTTCTCAAAATTCATTTTATTTTCACTCATACAAAGTTTCGACGTCATTTTTCATCTTTTTCAGGTACTCTTTTTTTATAAAATCATTTACCAGAATAGGTTGAACATAATATGTTACATTTACTAAGTATTATTTGTTTCAATATTTGAAGCTTATATAGAGCAAATGTTATACATCTTGAATCATATGAAAGACCAGTGTCTTATTAAAATATGTACATACATATTGAAATCAATCTAATAAAACGTTATACACATTAAAATTTACAATTATTTAATTCTTTTTATTTAATTAATTTTATTCTTTTAATTTAAAAATTAAATTAAAATAGCAAAAATGTTATTGGGCAAGTATGCATTATAAGAACTTTAAGAGACCATCTCTTATTTCAATAAAAAGGTATTGGTGAAAGAGGTCATTAGTATATCAGTTAACTTGAAAAGAAAACTTTATGATTGGAAGTGGTTGTCGTCGAAATTAGTTAGCAACTGAAGATTATTGAAAAGAGGTTCAAGCAAGTGAAGATGAAATGAATTTTGATAAATAACTAACTTTAAATCTAATGAGAGAATTTTAACAATAAACAAGATATTTCATTAGACAGTTACAGGCAACAACCTTCTTTTCTCTACACGTCATCCTCCTCCCTCATCCCCTCCCTGCTCTCAAGTATTTAAGCCTGCTCCTCTCCTCATCCCTTCTACCGACCAGTTGTCCTCATAGCAAGCAGTCACTACTACTCGGCAGGTTGACGGAGTAACAATGGTGTTTTAGACATGGGTGATCTTCAAAACAATAAGTGACTATTTTACATAAGTTTCACATTTTGTTCTTTATTAAATGTTGCAATACGTGATGATGGATTAACACTAACATTTTACCATAAACCCATCCGTTGTCCATCTCATAGGTGAGTCTTGATGAATTTTTTTTTTTGTGTTTCTTTTCGCCTCGTACGTCTAGTATATTTTATCAAACTGTATACCATTACTCAAAATTGTTTTTAAACTTCGTTTGTTATTTTTACTAGCTTCATTGTTATCAATGTTTTACATTATATGCTCTAAGTAGAAAAAGAAAGTTTGGTGATTTGTCTTTTTAATTTTTCTGATACAAATGTTCTCACTGTTTGAAAATTAGAACTATATTTTTCCATTGTTTGTGTTCCGAACACATAATTAAAAAACATATTGTAATAAACCCGTGGAAATGCAATTTTCAGAACGTTGTGCATGAACAAGTGACCGTATCTTCACTACTAAACGCAATCCAAATTGAATAAATTCCTTTATAATAGAGAAACTTTAAACAAAATGTAATTGATTGTCTATAATTCACCAGGAAACTTCTTTCCAATTAAAAGTGAAAATAATACTTTAAAAACTGTTCGTTACATAGGACACGCCATATTGTGCTGGAAAGTAATATTAGAACACAAGTGTTATAAAAATCCATTGCCACCGATTAACTACTATCAATAAGAGTGTGACACAATTCTAAGATCAAATTTAAAAATACTAAGAGTTAAAATTATAAAGTGCCAAACAATTGAGTGTGTTGACATTTTTCAAAGAAGTATTTTTTTATTGGTAATCATTTGTAACACTGTTCTTGCATGTTTACGCAAATAATTTTTAGGTAGACAAGGCTAATATTCTGTTCGTGTTTACCTGGCAGGCAAATGTATTCAATACATTTCTAGTTATTCTTTCCAAAACAGAATATTACAGGAACCATAAATTCTGGCAGTATGCAGACAACGCATGTCAATGGACATTTACTGCACAGTTAAAAACAGAATTCTTTCAGAGGATGTAGACCACGATATCTCAAGTAATTTTTAGCTTTCGAGGAAAATAATCTTTCCCTCAGTTTGTTCATGATCAAATACCCAAAACATAAAGCCAACCAACAGAAATGAAATATATACCCTCCGAGGTCTATACGAAATCTGAAAGAAAGAATTGTATTTGATTTCCTCTATACTGAGAAGCATTGTTTGCTGATTCAGAAATAGCTTCATGTTATGACTACAGTGATCTGCAACCTTGTCTCAGTTTTGTAAATGTTCAAGGAATTTCTATTTCGCTTTTCTATTTTCCTCGCTTATTAGTCCTTGATGCATTTGCTTATAGAATGTTTAATGGTTTATCCTACTCGTGACAATTTTCCCCTTATAAGTGATAATTTCTTGACATTTGATGCTTTAATATTCTTCTACTAGTCCATAATTTACAATTTACATTTTGTATTTTTTATTGTCCGCTTTATTACTCATAATTCCGACATATAAGCGATATATCCTTCTTGTATTTTACTGTAAATGTTTAATGTTAACCTATAAAATGAGTATACTTTAATGTTAAAGAATTACAAGATCATTTCATGTAATATCACTTACAAGGGATAACTATAACTTCACACTTTCAGAACTTCACGCAAGCAAACTTTAAGTAAGGGCCGTTTAACAGAAATCAATGGTTCAAGTCCTCTCCGTGCAATGTGTGCTTGTTGTCTACTAGATCATTTCTAATATTTAATTTTAGATGGTAGCAGATTTTTATCTGACAAGTACAGCTCTAATTGCCTGAATTGTGTAATAGCTACACGTATAGGTGCGTCTTTTGAAGTGTACGGTTGCTGGCTATTGTGAAAACAGCGTTTATTAGCATTAGGAATATTAACCTGATTAATGTTCTTGAAATATTAATTAGAACTTAATAAAAATGTTAAAAAAGAAAACACTATAGAAGACGATGGGATGAAATAAGATACATGTACGAGATGTGTAGATTTACTCCAAATCGGAGCCGGTGTGATGACTAAGGACATTCTCAAATACTGTGAAATGTGGTAGGTGAGAGGTAAAATAACACAATTTTTATAATTGCTCAAGTTTAAGACTTCCACGCAAACCGGTTCGCCAGAAGCAGACATCCACCTTTCTTTACGTCTTACTGCGCTTGAAAACTTGAGAAAGTTCAGAAATTAGAAACAAGTGTGTCGCGGACCGCACGTCCAGGAAATCGAAAAACACTATCAATGCTGTACTTAATTTGTTTCACCGTGCCTTAAAGACGTAATAAACATTTCAGAAATCTCCAACTAATTGAAAATCTAATTAATTTTATGTTTGTCCAAACCTATTATTTTAATTTGTGAATATCATTAACTCGTGGATGATTTAATGCCCAGTTTCAAAGTTCTGATTACAAGATAAACTACCCGATTCTCGCTCACCTATAAACGAGTTATCGTTTGAGAATGCTTCCTCAAACGGCTTCCCAAGAGAGGATGACCGCCCAGTTCCCAGCTTCTACGAATTAAACTTCGTAAAACCGGAGATAGAACCTCAGGAAACGGCTAGATATAAGACAGCAACCAGCGATTTTCTCTCCTGTTTTGAAGGAAGGAAACTGCCCTAACATCTTCTACGCACATTTAATAACCGGCGGATGTGTGGATCACGTGGAGTTGGTGACGTTGAAAGAGCTCCGCGGATATATTTTACGAGCACATTGTGGTCAAGGCAACGTAGTAATTATTTTTGACAAATTGTTCTTCTTCGAGAAAATTATCATCCACCGGAGAGCTGTCACTTGTAAAAGCCCTACCATTTGGATATTCTGTTACCTCCATATTATTATCTTATTACAAAATAGCTACTTCATTTACGTGGTTGCATAATAACCAATACGTTATTGACATACCACGAGGCAAATGGTATTTTAATGGAAACATGATGAGAATGTGCCTGGGAAAACCGTGTCAAGGAGACTCCCATTCCCACCAAAAGAACGAAACATGTTTAAAGGTGTTTATTTTTGTACGGGGAGTGTGTTTTGCTCACAACCGAGACAGCTGGTCGTTTTAGCCAAGATAGTCCTGTCTCACAAAAGTATTCTAGGCACCTCGTCGTGTTAGATTCCTGTGGTCAGTACAGACAGCCAGGGGTATGGAAAATCTCAGGGTTCGTGTACGCCTTGCTGTTCCAAAGAGGAATTTAAATTTCCCAGACCAGAGGTGGGAAGTTAGCAACTCACTTCTACGTTACGTACTCGTACATTATGTCGCCCCAATGGCATGTATATTCCTGGTTTTAAATACATTTTTTATTCATAGCATTTTAAAAATAGTTTATCTTAGCAGACAAAATATCAAATTATTTAAATGGCCAACCGAGACCAAACAAAAGCACAAAGCACCGACCCGGTGGCCGAGATCGCTAAGGCAGTAGTGTCATTGTGATCTCGGACCAAAGGGGCGCGGGTTCGAGTCCCGCCTCGAGCATGGCTGCATTTGTTAAGAAGCATTTATTAATTTTGGAAGATTTACATCGTTCAGTACAATTACTTTACAGATGAATTTTCTGACTTATGCTAGTTAAAATATCTAAGCTAACTTAATTTATACATTGGAGAGGATACTCTAGGGGAGAACCTCGGTGTTAAGAATCGTGGTTGGCTACAATTTTGAGGAATGCTTCAAAAGGGAATCTAAATGGCTGCATTTGTGTTCGTCCTTTCACCCCTTATCATCATCATTTCGTTTCATCTTCACAGTTATCATAACGTTTACTCCAATAGTGGTCGCTAATGGCTTAGATGTTGATGCGACCTTAAATACCAAAATAAAAATACAAAGCGATTAAAAATATATTTCTCCACTCTTTACACCTCTTCCACAGCCTCTTTACTGCGGCCCAAGTGTTGTTGCGCAATTCATTCAATCGTATGGGCGAATTAATTCGCGTCTGCAAGCCGTCTGGCGACCCCTTGCGTCTACTTCCTGGGCCGAGCGGCGTGTGCGGTGGCGGCCGAGGCGGCGGAGGCGGAGTGCGCTGCGGAGGCCAAGGAACGGCGGCCGAAGGTTCAGCGCCCCGCCCCCCCGCCGCAATCCGCCTCGGCCGCTCGCCCGCTCGCCCGCCCGGCGGCCGCCCGCCCTCGGCCACGCGGCTGCGCCCCGCCGCGCACCACGCTTCTGCCCCACGCACAGTGGGCGCCAACGCTGCCCAAGGCCGAACGGCGGGTTTTCCGGTACCTCTAGGCGCGTGGAAGGGTTTTATGTGTGAGAGGAGAAAGGGTACGCATAAGGCAAAATAACGGGTTTTATTCCATCTCCCAGAATAGGCACTTGGAAGAGCTTTATATGTGAGAGTAGAAAGAGTAGGCATAAGGCAAGGTAACGGGAATTCTGCCATCTCTGAGCAGGCACTCGGAAGGGTTTTATACAAATGTGCGAGTTGAAAGTGTGGGCATAAGGCGAAACAGCGGGTTTTCTACCATCTCTCAGAGTAGGCACTTGAAGGGTCATTTCTATAGCAGAGCAGTGAATTTTCTACCATCTCTCAGGGTAGGCACCGGGAGAGGTGGCTCAGTCCGTCAACTGATCACTGCAGTGTCTCAGCCTAGGTTCGAAGCCCGACGTCGGCAGGACTTTCGACACTAGCTTATCAGCTAGGTCGAATTCAGTCGCTGTCTGTCCTTCCTCTTCCTTGTCCTATTCTCTCCCCTTACACACACACTTACACTAACATGCACTACACTACCACGTATTCCGGGAGACCGGTCAGGGACTAAGAACGTGTTCCGGCTGGTGCGGTGCCCCGCTGGTGGGAGATGCCTGGTTAGGAAAAACCGCTAGCCGACGGTAGGTCGGCACCGGATCTTGCCATCCAGCGGGAGTAGATCACTGCCACCTCCCGATGAAAAAACACGCACTACACTTACAGGACTAATGACCTCTGTAGTAGAGGCGTCCGTAATCATAACCTACGAATCAATTAATCAGGATAGGCACTTGGAAGGGTTCAACAAATGTGAGAGTAGAAAGTATAGGCATAAGGCCAAACAGCGGGTTTTCTACCATCTCTAAGAGTTTGCCTTTCGAAGAAAAACGAGGCGAAACAACGAATTGCCTTCTGTCCCTTTGTGTAGGGATTCGGAAGGGTTTTGTAAGTAGCCATTTTGAAAGTAGTACAGCGAGTGACCCACTATCCATTAGTCGACCCTTTGGAATGACAAGATTCCAATTTTCAGTCGTTTCAAGTAAATTGATTTACTAATTCATTATTCAGTCATCTCCTCACCTACATAAGTGAGTTTCACAGAAGTTATTTGCTTACAGACTGTGGCACGAGTATGTTCTTCTTGAAGCAGAAGTCAGATAATACTTTGTTACACTAACAATTTAGTTTTTTCTTTTCGTCAAAAGCAACCTTGCCATTCCGGAAAGGTAGCAATGTAAACATTTGGAAGAGTTTTACAAATGTAAGCATTTTGAAGGCAGAACAGCAGGTTTTCTTATCTATGTCAGTGGAGGCTTGAGTCAAGGGAATCTAAGGGGCAAAAATGCAAAAGTACTATTTGAGGGGAAGGAGCAAATAACCAAAAGATTAAAGTAAAATGCCCGATGATCATGATGATGATGATATGTAATTCGTATTCTCTTTCCTAATCTCTTCAATCCAATTCGAGTCTCGGTCAGGAGTCGAGCGATATTACTACTTCAGTGGTTCTGAAGTCTGCCCATATCGTGTGAAATGGTCAGAATTGGCACGCGGAATGAATGATTCGGTCGTAGCGTTGACAGCGAGTCGGAATGGGAAAGGATAGCTCGCACACGATCCTTGGCCCGTTGTTCAATATCCTGTTGCGGCATTCGACTGGAAATGCGCGAGATGTGTACAATTGATATGTGATGGTATTGCAACTGCAAGAGATGTGCCGTGAAACAACATATGAGTCATATTGCGTGCAGATATGAAAAATGGGAGCGAGGAGTGCCTTAAAGACAGCGTCTCGTGAGACAGTCCACTGGCTCAAAAATCTTGGATCAGCAGCCGTAATGGTTGTTTTTCTTATTTATTACTTCTATCTTAATCCATCTTTGTTTCTTTTACGTGTTTCTTGTTTGAACGGCTAGTTGAGAAATAATCATGTCACATGAGCAGTTTTGACTTACATCTCGAAGTTTCGATGAATACATGCAAATAAATATAGACCCAAGAATGTAAAAATTATGAAGGGATTGGTGAGAGATAATCATAAGCCACACTCGTGCAGTTCTGACTTATAGCTAGTTTAACATCCGACAAGCATAAGCAAATTAATGGAGGTCCAAAAAGGTGAATATTAAATGAAGGGTTTGGTGAGAGATAATCATAAACCACATTCCTACGGTGTTGACTTACAGCTCGTTTAACATTTGACGAACACGTGCATATCATTGAAGATGCAGGACAATCAGACAGGTATTATGTTACCATATGGCTAAAAAGTGGAAACGTACAACGATGAATGGAAAGAGGGGACTGCTTAGAGATAACCACGAATTAGTCATCAAAAACTAAACCCAAATTTTGGGTATTAACTATCTCTCATGGATCTGTTCAACAATCAAAAAAGTCTACACGGTTTTAGTCTAGTCAAAAAAAGTCTAAGGGGCGGATTTTAATGAAATGTCTTTTTTTCTTTTCACTTTAGAACAATGCCGTTTAGTAACAGACATTCATTTCATGTTATGACAAAAGGAAATGACCCATTTTTATAGATCATTATTTTGTTTTTTTTGTCAATTTCGACTAATAAGTCATTTTTTATTCTTTTCCTTCATTTTAATGCATTTTTTTGCTGATTTCATGATTATAATATCATTTTAAACGGAGTTGCTTCAAATAATATTTACGAGATGCAACAAATATTCGTCACAGATTTTTCGGAAGGATATTGAATTTGTTCACTCAGAAATTGTTTTGACAGCCGTTGTATGTAGTTCTTGCGATGTATACCAGTGCCATTTCCGGATCAGCCGATTTAGGGATAACTAAAGACAGAGATTTCTTGGTAAAGATCAGTCCAAACCAAACGTTTTCAAGCTGAGTTCACTCAAACGAATGGAAGAAGCCTCGATTACATCAGTAACGTACCCAACGGCTTGAGCTGTTCATCCGAACTGGTATTGATTTTTCTTTGGTTTTAGTGCACTTTTAAAAAAATTTAAGAGCATTTTATTGATCATTTTTGGTGATGTTTTAGGTCATCAAAATCTGCCCCCTAGACTTTTTTAACTAGACTTTGACTAGACTAAAACTGTGTAGACTTTTTTGGTTGTTGAACAGATCCATGAGAGATAGTTAATACCCAAAATTTGAGTTTATTTTGATGACCAATCCATGGTTATCTCTAAGCAGTCCCCTCTTTCCATTCATCATTGTACGTTTCCACTTTCTAGCCATATGGTAACATAATACCTCTCTGATTGTCCTGCACCTTCAATAATGTGCACGTGTTCGTCAAATGTTAAACGAGCTGTAAGTCAACACTGTAGGCATGTGGTTTATGATTATCTCTCACCAACCTCTTCATAGAATATATTTTGAACCTCCATTAATTTTCTAAACGAATAAAAATAATGACTACAATTTCACCTAATTTCTTACGAGAAAGTGTGTGCTATTTTAGCTATAGTAGTCTTTGAAATTCCCCGTGTTCGATTTGGTCGTACGCTCCGCGTCTTTTGGCCCGTTGGGGGCCGCGCGCGGCGCGGCTCAGCGCGGCGCGGTGCGGCGGGGCTCACCGACAGCCGAAGCGTGAGATACGGCGAGCGACGTCGCATTAGAGGCCGTTTGCGGCCCAAATTGGGCGCCGCTATTACCCCGTCCCGTCCCGTCGCGTCGCGTCGGCTCCTTCCCAAATGTCACACCGCTCCATCTGGCCAGATGGCCGACGCGCCGCCGGAGACGTTGACCGCGCGAAGCGAGCGGGTGCGGGTGGGGGTGGGGTGGGGGCGGCGCGGGCGAGGCGCGCGGCGTCCGCGGCGAAGGGTGTGTAACATGCTCCCGGCCACGGCAGGCTGCAGCGCTTGAGCTCCATTCACAATGCAAACACAAACATAATCATAACACATAGACGTAGACATTATCATAAGTGGTGGTCTGAAGTATTCACAATGTCGAACATAAACGTAAGCAAATTAAGAGTTTCTATTGGCTGTGAAATATTTTACTTTACTATTGGTTGGATGTGAGAATGGATTTCGAGAAATCGACTGTGTCCATGATGGGGGGAGCTCTTTGCCATGGATTGCGTTAGTTCGTCTATTGACGTATTTCGATACTCGATTTTGAGTTAACGTACGTAATTGGTTCAATTCTTATTTCTGACATAAGCATAAACACAGAAGTTTGAAACTTGCCAGCTATTAAGTTAACGTCTTACGTGTTATACTTATGCGAACGCATTGGGAATGAATCCGCTTATAGACGTAGTCCTAACTTTTATGTTGACAACATGCTTACATTTATGTTTGCATTGTGAATGGGCCTGTAAAGTGGCTCCACATATTCGTTATTTGGCGAACAGCGAGCAACCACTCTCCGAATCCCAAGTAGCGTGGATGAGTTGCTTGCAATTTGTCGGATAACGAACGTACGGTGCTCGCCTTACCCACTACGTGTCGCTCTTTTGGACACATCAAAGGGAGCGAACATTCGCCGAACACAACAGCCGCTCGGGATTGGACGAGCACTAGCTCGCTGCTCGGCGAATGCCGAATGTGTGGAGCCATCTTAAGGTGGGTCCACACGTTCGTTATTCGGCGAACAGCGAGCAACCACTCGCCGAATCCCGAGTAGCATGGATGAGTTGCTTGCAATTTGTCGGATAACGAACGTACGGTGCTCGCCTTACCCACTGCGTGTCGGTCTTTTGGACACATCAAAGGGAGCGAACATTAGCCGAACATATCAGCTACTCGGGGTTGTGCGAGCACTAGCTCGCTGTTCAGCGAATGCCGAATATGTGGAGCCGCCTTTACACTGAGCTGGCGCGGTGGTAGAGGTCGCTAAGGTAGGAGTGCAGTTCTATGTTTAGCTCAGAGACAGCATCGGCCCCGTCTCTAGAACGACGTTTTACTAAGAGGTCGTAAGATTTGAGTCTCGGCGGGGGGCGGATTTTTGAGTCTAACTGTGTAGCTGGGTATAATTCTTCCCCTGGCTGGAGGAGAATTGATGCGGTCGGCTGCTCTGCAGTTTCTCCGATCAAAACCAGGCGAATGCCGCAACAGTACCCTAACAAACGGGCCACGGACCGCGCGCGATCTTTCTGATCTTACTTTCACCCCTTACTCACATACACTTACACTTAAATGTATTACACTACTATACAGTATGGGGAGACCAGTTGGAAACTTAGAGGTTGTCTCGGTGGGACCAATTTCTTACTGAGTAAGATACCTGATTAGGGAAATATCCCGCAAGCCTATGTGTAGGTCAGCGTCGAATCTCGCCTTACAGAGGAGGAGCCAACTCTTGGAGACTATATTCACTACACTAACAAGACTAATGACCACTAACTTGACGTGCCCGCAATTATCAATCAAATCACGACTGTAGAGAAGAGCTCCGTTCGTGGTCCGCGAGATGGGTTTCACCGATGGGTTGTATCATGTTAGTCCGTCCCGTCCATTATGTATCATCCTTTCCATGACATCCCTTCGTTGCCGGTCCATTCCGGTGGCGTTGGCGCGTGCTTAATAGGAATTTGGGAGCTATTCTTGAACTGCGCCATTTCCCAAAACTTGCCCTCCGTGGGTAACAGTGTGGGGCCGCGTCACCAAGTAGCATTCCTTTCGGACCTATGGGAGACAATGGAGAGCTCCTAGGCTCGTCCGTGGTACCTCCAACTGCTAATTTCTGGTTGCCAGAAGCTCACAGGTTGTGCTTATTCGGATTTACTAAGTACATGTCAAAAATTCAGTCACTTTAGTGTCAGATTCGGGTAAGCATGGTAAGAGCTATGGTGATCCCGTCTGAAAATGAGCTTATCTCAGCCAACGGGAGGAAGTGAATACTGCCATCTAACCTGTGATCCTCGAATGACTGGAGAAAGTCCAAGAAGTTAAAATGTAGTCGCACAATCATACAAAGAAGTCGCACGGTTAGAATGTTGAAGTTAACCAGCTGAGCGTCTTCGCAAGTGTTGCGCGTGAGGTTAATTGTGTTAAAATGCGTTACGAGCGCCGGAATTGTGTGTAAGGGGTGCTGTTAAGTTTTTATTACTGTTAACTGGATACCAGAGCGTATCATAAAGTGTAGGTACGCGGCCATTCCATTTCCTTCACACCCCATTTCCAAACTCCTCGTAATGTTATTTTTAATGTCTCTGTACATGTTTTTGAGAGCAGAACACCCTTTTTTAAAATTTAGTTTAACTTTTGGTCGTATTAACTGCAAGGTAATGACCATGAAGCAACCATATATACAATTCTTTGCAATGCATCAGTTAAATTTTTACTCTTTAGAAATTTGGAAACATATTTGTGAGATATTTCAGTAAGTAATTTGTGGAGAAAATTTGTAAGTGAGTGTGTAATATGTAAACCTGAATAAACTGAGAAATCAATTAAGATATGTTAAATAGTTATATGGATTTTACAAGATATGCAAAGTCATCCAGATTCTTTCTTAAAGAGATGTGAATGTGTAAAGGAGCTATGTTCTATGCGGAGTCTTGCAAAAGTAATTTCTTCTTTTCTTTTTTGAAATGAAGGAGTGCCATTATCAAAAATACTTCTGATTTGGTGGAGGTGACTAGGAAAATTATACCACATAGTGTTCCAAGGGAACAAAAGAAAACTTATTGATCGCGTTTTCCTTCAGAAAGGAAGGAAACAAGTAGCCCCTTTTTATACACATATGCCATGTAAAAGAATACAAAAAAATAACAGACGACTTGTGGTGAATTGTTATTTGTAGATATTTGAGTTGTATGGCTTTGAGACGATATTTCCCTAGTTCATGGCCCGATTCTAGCAACAAAGCCGGTCCTTTCACTCAATATTTAATACTACCAAACAAGCGTATTACAAAAAATTCATGGCTGACGAGGGGATCGTCATATATCTCAGGAAAAAACTTTAAATTATAATGGTGATAATGATATGTTGAGTTGAAAGAATGGCATCAGTAGCACCGATTATATATGCATCAAATACAGTCACCTAAAACGGACGGATGACGAAACGTGGCGGAAAAATGTTGGAGTACCACTCCCAAACACAAGTAGCAGACAAAGTGCCTGTCAAGTCACATGTGGAAGCAAGGAATAGAATGATCGGTTGAGAGTGGTCTAAAGAAAGAGGGTGAGACTAAGGAACGTGGAGGTTTATACGTGAGATGGAGATAATTCAAAGCTTTACGTGCATTAATAACAAAATAAACAGATATATTAAGAAATTATATTAATCACTACCATGTACGAAACTTCCAATGCAACCAGACAGAAACTAACACCACCACCACCACCACCATCGCCACCTTCACCTATAACGGCATGACGCATTGTTTCTCGTGCATCATTGACAGCTGCTGCCCCATAATCGTTACCGCCACTGCGGAAGCCGCCACCGCCACCCGTGTCGCCTCAGCCAGCCCCGCAATTGCCGTCGACGCGACGCCGTGCGCTGTGCAAACATGTACACGGCGCTGAAACGGCCGGCCCTCCTCGTCCATGTTGACCGCGCGTTGAGGGTAACGGTGGCGAAAGCAGTGGCGTTGACGATGGACGACAAAAAGGAGAGGGTACAAAGAAAAGGAGGAAAAGGGAGAGACGGAGGAAATTGAAAGTAGGTACAGAAGAAGGTGACAGAGGAAGAAGAGGTAGAACAGAAGAAGTTGGACGTAGAAGAGGTAGAACAGAAGAAGTTGGACGTAGAAGAGGTAGAACAGAAGAAGTTGGACGTAGAAGAGGTAGAACAGAAGAAGTTGGACATAGAAGAGGTGGAACAGAAGTTGGAGATAGAAGAGGTGGAACAGAAGAAGTTGGAGGTAGAAGAGGTAGAGCAGAGGTGGTAGGTAGAAGAGGTAGAACATAAGTTGGAGGTAGAAGAGGTAGAACAGGAGAAGTAAGAGAAAGAAGAGATGGAATATTAGTTAAAATAAGAGGTAGAGCAAGAGGAGTCAGAGGAAGAAGAAGAGGTAGAGTAGAAGGTGACAGGGTGAAGAAGAGAGAGTAGCTAGAGGAAGAATAGGTAGAACAGGAGGAAATAAAGGAGGAAGAAGCGGTAGAGCAAGAGGAAGAGAGAGAGCAGGAAGAGTTACAGGAGGAGGCTATAGAGTTGGGGAAAGCAGAGGGGAGGAGGAAGAGGTAGAGAATTCGAGAGAACAGGAAGGTATGGACAAAGGGGAAAAAGAGGTGCTGGGATAGGGGACAGTAATAATAGCGAAGAAAGAGAAAATAGCGGAGGGAGGCCGAAGCTGTTAAGGCCATGTCCAAGTAGTCAGAGACGTTGGCGGGAAATATGGCGGCGGCGGCGGAAGCATTGAGAAAGCAGCATTACAGCAACGAATAACGTTACATGGCCTCTGATTGTCCTTCTGCGAATTGGTACTTCAACAGAGTTTTCCCGTCGAGAATTGTTCTGTAGCGGACGAAGAGAATACAGTTTGCTTGGAAGCGGAATTACTGTGGTATCTCGCTCCAAGCTCACTTGCAGTTGTTTCTCGGCTTATTGCAAGAGACTGCCTTGAATTAAAAGTTTTCTAAAAAGGATACAGCTGAATGTTGTGTTGCTTTGTAGTTATCAATGGACGTTCGTGAGTATTTACTGTAAATTTTTGCGCTTTAGCGTTCTCGAATTAAAGTATTTGGAGTTGGTTTTGATTGATTGATTTCCTCGCTCGTCAACAGCTTTTGTTATTAGTCCCTCAAGTGTAGTGGATGTTTTTCCACGAAGGTGGTAGAGATATTCACGGCTGGGTGGTGAGATCCGGCGCCGATCAACTCGTCGCCTTGCTGCCAATCAGGTATCTCCCACCATCGGGACACCGCTCCAGCCGGGACAAGCTCTAAGTTGCGGACTAGTCTCCCGAGACGTGTGCTAGTGTAGTGCATCGTAAGTGTAAGAGCGTGTAAGAGCAAGAGGTAAGGTAAGAACAAGGAAGAGGAAGGAAAGATCGCAATCCGTCTGTGGTCAATTTATTAGGGTAATAATTTGGCATTCGCTTGTTATTGAATCAAGTAACGTAAATCGTAAATCGTAACGTAAATCAAGAGAACAGAAATGCCGGGCATTAGTATTGTCCGGCTAACTTTGACCTAGCTATCTATCCCGTCAGAGGCACTGCAGTGACATTAGCAGATCCTCTGAGCTACCTCAAGCGGTAGATGTCAGTTTTCGCGCCTTAGATAAAACATGAGATTGTCATCGAAAAATTGCCAGAAACATAGGAAAACGATAAATAGTAGTTAGAATTTCTATAAAAATATAAATGCTGTACTGTATACTACGTCATACGTGGTAATTTTACATCTTGACATTCACGGCATTTTTGTCATAATTTTCAATTCAAATTGCTCTTTGGTGATATTTGATAACGAGTAAACACCTGATTCACACTGAATCACTTTCAATCTTAGTGCAATGCATGATAAGAAAATGCCTTAACTACGTGAAGCCTTGTTTGCAAGGGTAAACGACTCAATTTGCAATAGAAATCTATAAATGATCATGTGGTGCTGTGTGTTTTCAATTCTAATCTTTATATTTTACTAATTAGAGTTTAAGTGCAAAACATGTAAAAGTCCTATTCGATGCTTACTCCTTCAGGAGATTTTGGCGAAATTGGACAATCACATGTGATAGTGGGGATAGGACTTTCTAATCCAAAAAAATTCGAAGTGAAGTTGTCGGCCACTAAGACTATGCTAACGACATTCTTCGGTAGGTGGATAGTTCTACTGACATTGCAAGGAACTAGAATACCGTAGAAGGAAACTCTGTATAAGGCTATCAAAAACAAGCGATTGAGCTTACTGAGCATTCATACTTTTCCACGACAATGGGTCGTTTCAGAGCCAACATGGTTGTTGATGCGGTACAGTAGAAGTAAACTATCATTCAATATTCTGCGTACAGGTCAGGCTTGACACCATACGACTTTCATCTTTTATGGTCAACGAAGAAATTCCTAATAAAATTCAGAATGCATAAGAAAAAATATTAAGGATGAAGCTAAAAACTGATTAAAACAACTTTTGGGAGTGGAATTCGGTGCATATCCATCCATAAGATGCTTATCAAACTCCCTGGGAGAATTATTTTCAAAGAAACCTAGCAAGTAATCACTAAGATATCCTATTTCTGTTTGATTATACCTTGCCATCACATCTACGTTAATTTAACGTCTTAAAAAATGAACAAGCTTACAAATGCACACATGGTTAGTAAGATATAACAAAAATCATTTGTGATACTATTCGTGCAACAAATATATATTATTTGTAAATTTAAATGTTCTTCTCACAAAGTACTTTTTAACGAAATGTTTTAACTCAAAGGCATCGGATTTTTTTCTTTTGAATTAACTATATACTATGTAATTACACTCGCGTGTGTAAATTTCACTCGTGTGTCATCATATAGTATTACATTAAACGTATAAATAGGTACATAGCATCAAGATTGTTTTTCATCACATTTTTTTGAGAGTGTTCGCAACAACTAGAATTAGGCATTGATTAATAACAACAAAAAATTATAGCGTATATAGTATTTCTGAACATTCCCGAATTCATATTGTTGTAATTCTCTTGTATTTTACCCCAAGTTTGCTTCGATCGATTAAAATTCGCTTTTTCCCAAATTAAAACATGTAAAGTTTAAAAAAATATATGCTTGTAATTGTTTCGTATGTTTTTTATCGTTCTCTGTCGCCATTTTTATTATTATATAAGTAATTATTTCCAATGTTATCTATTTTTGAAATGTTATTCCACGAGTATAGTGGTAATTACTGGTGTAGCAATGGAGCCAAAAGAAGAAAGCCTATTCTCAATCTCCCCAAAGGATTACGACTAGAAAGGCCCAGACATAGCGTGGGTGTGGAAGGCAATGTCCGGCGAGCTCCAAGAAGCAGATAGTCCTGAAGTTCGACCAAGGTCTGCAGTTTTAATGTTCGCTGTAAACAACAGAAATGCAGCGCGCCGCCTACGCTGCCAAGAAAGAAACAATAAACGTGCATCGGAGATATGGTGAAATCCTCGTCGAAGTGTAATTTCAACATAGAAAAGTCGACCTGCGAATTGAAAATATTTGTGTCTTTTGAATGTTCTGATATAAATTTAAACTTTCTGGAACCTCCTTTCAGCACGTCAAGGGGTGATGGAAGTTCAATCTGAGGAAAGAGAATGGCCGCATTTGAAAATTCTTGCCAACAGAGTGATATTATTGTTTTCCTTTTTGTCCTGTAAATGTTTCTGAACGAATTTACGACTCTCTTCTCAAAATGATAGTAGAGGAGAGAGAAGGCTGGGTAGTTATCAAGGTACAAGTTAAAGGATGTAGTACATCTTCTCAAACTGGAACCATTGAAAGAAACAAGTTCTTGGGCTATTGATTTGAAATGTCGTGTTTCCATTAGCTTCAGAAAGTATTTGAGATGTGAAATCTAAATGAAGGCAATTGGTTTAACCAGAAACTTGAAAATGAATATTACAACAAAGTACTATACTTATACAGTCACAGATATTCTGCCAATCACTGTGTAATCAATAATTCATGAATATGCGTTTAATTTATAATTATAAATTAAGATTAAAAATCACTTTCTGTGGTAAATTAAATTTTATGTAATGTTAAAAATGTCCTAACTGGGCGGTGAAACTTAGAGGGAAAATCCTATAATTCTTCGTGAAGGCGTCAGTTATCAAGTGCCGGCAAAGGAGCGACACCACTGTACCCACAAACATAAAATGCTCCATACTTACTAGACTAATGGCCGTAGTAGTTGAAGCGCCCGGAAACATTAACTACTACTCGTCTATCCTTCATTTCATCCGTAGGTTCTTAAGATTGATCTGCCTATCCTCACATCTGTGAACACGTCACGTCTGTCATTGGACTGGCAGCTGTATAGGTAGGCCGAGTTCAGCCGTCACCTGAAGGAGAATTCTAGCGGCCGGGTGCCTTGATCGGTATATTTCCGTGGTCTTCCAACAAAACCAGATGAACGCTGGAGCAGTGCCCTAAGAAACGGGCAGCGGACCACGCGAAATCTATTCTTCCTTTTCCTTGCCCTATACTCTCCTTACACGTACATTTACATTTACATGCACTACACTACCACACACGTCGGAATGCCAATCAGGAGTTGCTCCGGCTGGAATGCGCCCCGCTGGTGGGAGATACCTGCGCCAGATCTCGCCATCCAGCGGGGCAGGCTCACGGCCACCTCTGGCGATGAAAGCATGCACTACACTTACAGGACTAATGAACTCAGCAGTTCACGTGCTCGGAACGTTAACGGGCAAGCTCACGGCCACCTCTGGCGATAAAAGCATGCACTACACTTACGGGACCAATGACCTCAGCCGTTCACGTGCTCGGAAACACTCATCAATCAATCTGTGTCTGTTGCTACTATCAGACTAACTATACCTCTGCTGCTACCAGAAAATCCACAGAATATTTTAGTACTACTAATTTATTTCAATTCTTATTAGCAGCTGAGTTTAGCTCAGAGCGAATATTACCGCTTTCTGTGGAACAACTTTAACTGGACGGTCCTAGAGTTTGAGTCCCATTGATGGAGAATTTTCGAAACTAGTTACGTAGTTAGGTCAAATTCAGCCGCTGTCTGGAGGAGAGTCCTAGTGGCCAGCCGCTCTAATCGATAGTATTCCGTGGTTTCTCAGAACAGCGCCTCGCAATTGCCGGGGCAATACCCTAAGAAACGGGCCACGGATCGTGCACTATCTATCCTGCCTCTTCCTTGCTTTATACTCTCTTCTTACTCACACACTCACATGCACTGTTCTTCCACAAAGCACCTGTCGGGAAGTACCTATAGATGGAAACTCTCCATAAGCCAACGAGCAGGTTGGCGGCAGATCTTACCACCCAGCGGAGGGAGGGAATATCATTGCCTCCTCCCGTGATTAAACATTCACTAAACTAACGGGACTAATGGCCATAGAAATTGACCTGCCGGGAAGCAACAATCAATCAATTCTTATTTTTAAAATATTTTTACTCGAATGTTGCGGGTAGGGCTATTCCAGATTAAATGCTTCTATGTATGACTCTTTGCGATTCTTCCAAGACGTGCAGGCGATTGACTGCGATTTCGGCCGCGTGGAGCGGCGACGCGAGGGACTGTCCGCCGAAGGGTCTCTCAGCCTGTGTGCTCGGCCCGAGGTTGAGAGCAGCGTCCAAGAGTGATGGGTCCCCGTCCGCGGAGACTACATCCCGCGCTACAAATGGTCCTTACGTGCTCGCGACGCCATGCCGCGCTGCGCCGAGCCCAGCCCCCCCCCTCGGCCGCCCGAGAACCCTCGCCCTTTCTTCGCTTCGCCTCAGCCGCCGGGAAATTTCACTCAGTCTTCGGATTGCCTCCGGCTCCACGTTCTTCTTCTGTTTCCTTTCCCGAAGTTTCGTGATTTTGTTTCTGCAGGTTCTGAGTTCGTGCTGTCTGACGTATTATTTTACAACTGTGGCCTCTTTTCTCGTTTACTGCTGTTTTTCATTCATCGTATTGTTTTTTATACTTAAAAGAAAAAAGCACTGCCGGAATTATTTATTAGCTGACTGAGATATATATTTACATTGTTATTAATGCCTCTCATAAATTAGTTTAAATAACACTTTATTTTTGAGAAGTATACATTTTCATTTTTACTTTCGCGCGCTTAAGAATGAACTTCTTAAGGAGAGAAAGTTATGTAATACTACGCAAATTACAGCACAATTTTGGCAGAAAAACTCATTACATTACATTCACTCTTAACGAAAAAGTGAATATATCCAGTTGCAAAACTTAGAAAAAAATCGCTAACACTTGGTGTACTCAGAATTAAAGTTTTATGGGTCATTGACACCGAAAAATTGATTGACAGCAAACCGTCCGTCTGTCTGTCTGTCCGTCCGACCGTCCGTCCGTCCGTCCGTCCGTCCGTCTGTCCGTCTGTCCGTCTGTGAACAACGGTAGCGGCTAAATTTTTCAGCCGATTTTTTCCAAAATTGATATTCATCTGTCGATCTGGCTGATATCGCTGACCCTTCAATTTGAAACCGATGTTTCAATTTTGGGGATGACTTTACATGAAGCCCCTGAGACATTTTGAAATTTTTCAAAAAAATGGCGACAACAATTTTTATTAAAATTTGTTGACAGATAGTCTGAAGAACATTTAAGAGAATAGAGTAAGTCTCATGTTGGTTAAAAACCCTGATTTTTCGAAAATTGAAAAAAAAATATGAATATATTACGGCGTCTTCCTACAACTAAAATTTAAAAGATAGAGATTTTTTCCTTAATAAAATCTTTTCCTTAAAGATAGGTTTTGAAAAATGTGACGTACAATTTTTCGAAAATTTGAGTATTTGTCACGTTATTTTGCTTGGAAATACGGGTGAGAAGCTATGTGCTATTTTAGCACCACTAGTTTTACTTGATTTGATTTCTGTGGTGCCAGTTCAGAATTATGTTACTTGGGTTTGGATTTAGCGAAATAATTCTTTTTTACGGTCATCATCGTACGTACATTTTCTAGGCAATACACAGATATTTACGTAGAATTATTTAATAGCGATACCAAGTGAAGTGTCGCAGGGCATAGCCCACTGACTTCGCATTCGGGAAGCTCGCATTTAATCCCCGCGGCCGGCCAACCTGGCCGGGGTTTTCTTGGTTTCCCTTGGTCACCCAGGTAAAATCTGGGATAGTTCTACTGAAAGGACACGACCGCGAAACCGGCATCGCTAGCCGAATTTTTTTAACTACGTGACAACACGAAGATTAAGCGTATTTGAGACATTTGGGGTTCATGGATGTGTGACCGACTAGGAATCCCGAGATCTAACGGTGCCGAGGCCAATTGTCTTTTACCGGACATATAATGGCTAAATTCAACCACAAATTTAAAAAAACATATTATATGTAATGTAATCCTCGGACTTACAGATAATATCATACTTTCTCAATATAGTTCAATACACATTATGTAGTTTGCAATGTATTCGCAGAATTTTTTTTATTATTTGGACGAGCGAAACGAAAACGTAGTCAAGGAAGAAAAGAAAGCCAGAAATCCAAGGCCAGAATGGAATTACAAAATTTAAAATGAATAGTAACTGAAGTTATCTTTCGATTCCTGAAATAACAGAGAAGATTCCAAAGGCGATACGACAGAAGATCGATAAAGAGGCCAAGAATCAGTCATGACCATAAAAGAGAGAATTAGAAGCAGAAAAAAGCAGAAGGAAGCAAAAGGAAAAGAAGAGGAAAAAGAAGAAAAGAAGAAGTAGAAGAAGCAAGAGAATCAGGACAAGAAGAAGCGAAAAGGGAAGGGAAAGATAAAGAACGTGAAGAATCGAGAGGAGCAGCAGGAGATGATAAAGAAGAAGAAGAAGAAGAAGGAGAATAACAACCGAAAAGAAAAAAAAGAAAAGATGCTATGTTTTGTTAGCTCAAAATTTTCTAAACCTATTGCTCTTAAAGCTGAATTCATTCATAATTTCCGGCACTGGTTGTAATTATAGGCGGCTTTAGCCCTTCGAACCAACACATGCCACAGCTCTCTCAGGACGATTCCAAGCGCTCCGTTGTGCCCTGCACGTGGAGTCGCAGCGCAACGGGGGCAGGTCGAGGGCGCCTGCGAGGCTGCGCGCGCCGATAAGCAGCGGGCGGGCGCGCACGGCGATGCGCGGCGCTTTGAGCGGCCGCCTCTTGAGCGCGCTCCGCCGCCGGCGCGCAAAGCCACCCAAGGAACTGGCGATGCCGTCCCGCCCCCCGTCCTCTGCCGCCCCCGCCGCCCCCGCCGCCCCCGCCGCCCCCGCCGCCGCCCCCGCCGCCCCCGCCGCCCCCGCCGCCCCCGCCGCCCCCGCCGCCCCCGCCGCCCCCGCCGCCCCCGCCGCCCCCAGTGCAGTTAAATAAATATTATATAAAAATATTTTATGAAAATATTAATAGAATGAAAAATAAAAGAAGAAATCAGGGAAGGCGAAGACCCGACCGGGAGAGGTAGCTCAGTGCATCAACTGATGTCACTGCAGAGCGTCTGACCGGGAGGTCCTAGGTTCGAGTCCTGATGGCGGCACGATTTTCGACACTAGCTTTTCAGCTAGGTCTAATTCCGTCGCTGTCTGGAGGAGAATTCTAGCGGCCGGCTGCTCTGATTCCGTGGTTTCTCCGATCAACACCAGGCGAATGCCGGAGCAGTACCCTACCAAACGGGCTACGGACCGCGCGCGATCTTTTTTTCCTCTTCCTTGTTCTATTCTCTCCCCCTACTCCCCTTCTCCCCTATCCTCACACTTAAACTAACATGCACTACACTAGCACATATTCCGGGTGACCGGTCGGAAGCTTAGAGCTTGTTTCGGCTGAGGCGGTGCCCCGTTGATGGGAGAGTCCTGGTTAGGGGGAAACCCCACTAGCCGACGGTAGGTCGGCGCCGGATCTTGCCATCCAGCGGGGGAAGGTCACCGCCATCTATCGAGAAAAATCATGCACTACACTAACGGGACTAATTGACGCGCCCGGAAACACGAAAAAATCAATCAATCAAAAGCCAAGACCGAACATTACCAGGCAGAACTGTCGGAATCGTACTAAACCACGATAATGCAATATATATCGTTGAGAGCAGTGGGAACAGAATGGCAAAAGGTTGCCTGTTGTTTATGTTGTATTCCAATCGGAATAATATTAATATGGTCATAGAATCTCTATGGACTCATAATTGCTCAGAAATGCTAATTGCCTTGTGACCTGTCTGTTCTTTACACGTATTACTTGTTTTATCGGTGTATCTTGATAAACGAGTTATTAGATGAATATGCATTCAGTTATTCATTGAAACTGGAATACTTATTTTATTTCAACTTTGCTAGCTATTTATGGGTAAAGGTAGCGCTTAGGTGTAGGTAAAGGTAAACACGAAGATGGACTAAATAAACTTCAGGGGATAGAAGCAATGGTTGAAGTAAAGTATCCAAGGAGAAGTGCAGAAAATTCAGTTAATGAAAACGTTTTTCTTGAACTAACCCTGCGAAGGTGTTTCTATTCTTCTTTGTCTTGCTCTTCAGCCCTTTATATGATCTGCCTTGACATCGCATACCCACAGTATTTCCAGAATCTTTTCAGATCATGGGAGATGGACCTTCTAGGGAAGAAATGACAGTTGTTGAGCACCGACCCTAAGCCTGGGAATTAGTATGGGATGAGGAAGAAAGGATTCTGTGCGGTCCGTGGGCCATTGGTTAATGCAGTTCATGGACTGACCGGAGGAAATCTAGGGAAATGCGGATCTAAGGATTTTCACCCTAAAGAATTTTCATCCAGCAGTGTGGTCCAATTGATAGCGACAGTTGAGACTCAAAAGGCAAGACAGGAAATTGGTTTAGCTTCGCGTATGACTTCGGATATGTTTGTATTTGTAGACATTGTTTTGATGAGCAAGTAACTTAAATAGACAAATTTAAATGCATGAAACATAAGAAAACATTTGATTTCAACTCATATAATAAGATATAAACATAAGCAAAAAATGTAAACATAAATTTTATTAGGAATATAAATAATAAAATGGGGTCAAACATATTCAAAGGTACGATACTCCTCTGCAATGACATTACGATCGACTGATGTCTCGACCATAAATTGAATTGAAATCATGGAGCATATTTTGATGGATACTTCACCAGATATTCTTTCAAGACACTTGTAATTAGATTGAAATATCGATTAGTCATTTTAATATTTTCAAGGTATTCATTCAGTTTTGTGCACTATGAAACGTAAGATATAAAAAAAGTTTCAAGCAAACTATATTTTTACAATTTACAAACTATACAATTTTAATTATTAATATTTTTTTAGTTTTAAAGCTAATCTGTAAATGTACGTCCTTTGTTTCACACATCAATCATTATTTACACATAATATTTATCTATTAACATCAGAGATGGTGCGGTGTGTAAAAGTGAAACAATATATAATTTAGAACAAAGAGCCATTAGGGAAATGCATTACGAAGACACACAATATAGGAGTCAATTAAAACCAACATCACAGTGCAAATAAATAAATACGAACTAAGTAATGCGCTGTGTGGCGCAGTTAAATGGGCTGGCATATTTATGAATCGTTTAAAATAAAAGCAAAAGCTGCTAAAGTATTTGAAACTGCATAAAACGCTGGTATCGAAAAGCCCTGCGTAATAGACTACGCTTCAATATCGAAACGAGAAGTTAGGAAAACGATGGATGCAAATAACTGCGCTTGATTATTCCCAATTCCCCCAGCAACGACGCAAACCGGAGAACCTAAAACCTAAAACAATAACGGGAAAGTATTTAGCGGGGAAAGCCCACAAATGAAGGGCGCTCGAGCAACAAGTGAGCCAATGGCTTTCAGGGAGGGTGGCGCTGGGGGGGGAGAGCAGGGAGGGAGAGGATGAGACGGGAGAATGCCAGATGAACCGCTTCTGGAAATGGAAGATAACGTAAAGGGAAAATGCTGGCGACATAGTTACCGACGTCGATGAGGTGGCGGTGCGCCTTCATACTTCTTGCCCACCGCCGCGGCGGCAGACAAAAAGTATGAAGATGGAAGATGTATAAGAAAAGATGATGGCGTTGTTGTTGGATGTGAGGCACTTGCTATGGCTCCGGTCATGCAAGGTGGAGTAAAGAGGAAATGACGCCGTTGTTAAAGATGTTGGCGTCGGCATCAGAGTTTCGAGATAATAAAACATTAGAAAACCGTGGTGAAGATATTTTAAATGTTGGCAGAAACGACAGCGTAACACACGTCATCTCCGGAAAGAGAATTTATAGGAACAATGGTAATGGCATTCTTAATGATATTGGTAAGGTGACAGCAGTACACACCATACCTCTGGTGATGAAAGAGAAAAAGGTGAATGAGAAGAACAGAGAAAGGTAGGTACATGGAATGTGTAGTTACAAGCTGATGGTTAGGAAGCAATTGTGACATTGTTAACCATGTTGCTGAGACGCTGCAAATGCATATCGGCAATGAAAGATAAAATAGGAGGAACGGTGATTATCTATATTACTGATTTCTAATGCACCTACAAATTGAAAGAACATTATGCGGTCTATGGCCATATGAAAGTTGTCAGTAGTTTCGTTAAATACCCAGGAACTTTGAAAAAATCCAAAAACTAGAAAACAGTTCCGATAATCATACTGCGCATACCGACTGAATTTTCTTACTCAGTGCGTCACTTCTTACGACATAACAGGTGTCATCCGACAGCAAGACTTCAAGTAGGAAGCCGCCCGCTATTAAATATTTGCTTTTCGCATGCTGTGATACGGAAAACCAACTGTTTTGATTTTCTTGGAATTTAAAGATGTCTATTGAATACATTATATACTAAACCATGTTATTGCAGTATTCGTGAAGACTATTTTTTAAAATATTTAATTTATTGCCGTGTTATTCGAGAGTATTTTTATTTGTTCTTGAGACGTGTGCATACTACTTTCTGAAAAATATTTTTGTTGCTTGAAGATGTAATGGTGGCGGCATTGTCAACGGTATTGATGAAATGATAACAGATGCAGGTTCTCTTAGCTATCAGATGAAATAATTTTTGTTAACCTCCTGATGTCGGTGAGATAACGGCGGAAGATGTAAAGAGAACGGAAAGGCTGGATCAGGAGTGTTGCCGTCAGCGATGAAGAGCGAGAACAGGGAAGAGCGACGATGAGGAAAGCAATGACGGAGGACAAGGCAAAAAGAAGTAGCGGCAGTGACGAACGACGGAGGAAGTGGTAAAGCTATGGAGGCGTTAAGAAAGTCAAGTAGCAAAGAGCGCGGCTATACACGTGGTGAACGATAAAACTTCAGAAAACAGCAGAGAACAATAGAAGAGATCTTAAATGGAGGTGGCAGCAGAGTGAGGTTGAGTCGACGGAGACCGCTCCTAGACACGAAACGAGGGATGTATTAGATCCATACAGAACTCATATGGAGAAGACAGCAAAGTGACGTGGCGATGACAGTAACAATTTATACCCAGTAAACCAATAAATAACGCTGCCAAAAGGAAGCAGGAGAGCATATCCAGACAGAAGGACTGTGAGATAACCGTTGCAAGATCGTAGAACCTTGATAAACGTAGATGGAGAGGACAGCAGAGTGCGGTAACAGCTATGGAACACGTTCCCAGACGTGAGCTGAGAGAGATAACGAAAAAACACGAATTTGAAGGAGGTGGAAACTGAAGTGCAATCAAGTGACGATCGCCATCAAGTGACGAAGCGCCAATATAGGAGGCGCGAAAAGCAACAGCAGAAGTAGCGGAGAACTCTGGATAACGTAAATGGAGAAGGCACCGTATGGTGGCCAAAGCAACGAAGCAAAACGAGGTGGTTGCTAAATCAAAGCGACAGCGGTGAACGCGAGGCAACAGAAGGGCATTGAGACAGCGGCAGGGGGAGCAAAGAACCTTAGACGCTAAGACAAGAGGTGTGAGAGCAAAGGCAAGAACAGTCTTCGCCGTTTTAAGATGCAGACAGCAAAAGAAAACTATCAGAGTTTTAATAAAAGTGTTTCAAAATGGGACGTTCTCAAAATACTTGATTTGCATTTTTATTTGCTTATTTTTAAACAATAGAGGTGGAAACCCGGGATAACATAGATGGAGGACACAGCAAAGTAAGGAGGCGAACGCACTCAGACAGGAGGCACGAGAGACATTCACAGGATCAGCGGCGGAGGCGTGAAAGTCAGCGGAGAGCTCGCTCAGGTTGTCATAGATGAAGCTGTAGGAAAGTTAGAATGCAAATGCTGCTAGATAGAAGGCATGAGAGACAGCTTCAGCAACGGTGGAGAACATTGGATAACGAAGGCGGAAAGTTTAGACAAGTGACGACGCGAACGCGACCAGATAGGAAGAGCGAGAGACAGCGTCAGCAACTATTAAGGATTCTGTGTAACGAAGTGGAGGATGTAGCGAATTGAGGAGGAGAGCGCAGGCAGACAGACACACAGCTCCAGGAAATGCGGAAAGCCAGAGTGAACATACTCGTAGATGAAGAATATAGCACCAGACAGGAGACGTGAGAGACAGTGACAGCAAAAAACACTGTGTAACGAAGTGGAGGACGTAGCAAAATGAACGCGACCAGAGAGAAAACGAAACAAGAACTGCGGAGAGCCAGGGTTAATATAGACGAAGGATATAGCACCAGACAGGAGACGTGAGAGTCAGCGACAGCAAAAAACACTGTAACGAAGTGGAGGACGTAGCAAAATGAACGCGATCAGACAGAATGCGGGACAGGAACTGCGGAGAGCCGGAGTTAACAGACATGAAGGATATAACACCTGACACGAAGCGCGAAAAACAGCGACAGCAACAGCGAAGACCACTGAATTACGGAGTTGAGGATGTAGCAAAGTCAGGAGGTAAACGCGGGTAGACAGAATGAGCGAGAGATACCGACAGCATCAGCGGGGAACGCTGTATGACGAAGTGGGTGATGTAACAACATGAGTAGACGAACGCGGGCAGACAGAATGGGAGAGAGATAGCGACAGCATTAGCGGGGAACGCTGTATGACGAAGTGGAGGATGTAACAAAATGAGTAGGCGAACACGGGCAGACAGAATGGGAGAGAGATAGCAACAGCATCAGCAGAGAACGCTTTATGACGAAGTGGAGGATGTAACAAAATGAGTAGGCGACCACGCGCAGACAGAATGGGAGATAGCGACAGCATCAGCGGAGAAGCCTGGAAACGAAGGTGGAGGATGAGATGGAGAATGTAACAAAGTGAGGAGGCGAACGCAGCCAGACAGCAGGCGGCGGGGGTCGGTGGCAGGCGTTGGTGGCGGGGGGCGAGGGGGTGGGGCGGGCGCCGCGTCGGCAATTAACGGTGGCGGATTAGCGAAGAGCGCGGAGGGGGCGGGGTGGGAAGAGAAGGCGGAGGAAGCCTCTTCCCGGAAAGTGGCCCATTCCGCCGCCCCCGTCGCCGCTTCTCGCGCCTACTCGCCCAAGAGCGTCGCGCCGTCGCCTCCCTCGTCGCCTCCGCCTCCGGTAATTAGGGCTTTCAAAGAGCACCCAGCTCTTTTGCATTCCTTTTTCCTTCTTTTCCTATTGTCGCACCGTGTTTGTAGTTTGCATTCTCTCTTTGTGTCATCTTTTGAAAATGCAGCCTCAATGGACACGTCTTTTTATGTGGATATTAATTTCACATTTCACAGTCTTCGCCGTTTTAAGATGCAGACAGCAAAAGAAAACTATCAGGGTTTTAATAAAAGTGTTTCAAAATGGGACGTTCTCAAAATACTTGATTTGCATTTTTATTTGCTTATTTTTTAAAAAATAGAGCGCCTCTTATCTCGAAGAATGAATAACTTTGTTTTTTAAAAACCTCATATTTCTGTATTTTATCTTTGTGGTTTTTGTATATGAGACTTTTCTTACAAATGCTCAAGAATGAGAGCTAATATTAGTACATTTTATTATTTAACAATGAATCAATAGTAGAACGTAGAGAGAAAATGACTATGTAATATGTGTTGCATACACAAATAATCTTCCACCAATTTTCCTCAGCTTGGTCAGGATTCGTAACTATCGTACGTGGTGAGTCACTCTTCCTGACATAAAAATGAATCAGTAGACGAAATCAACCAATATGGCATGCGCACACTTCATATTGTAATGATACATAGTTGTTATTCATATTTCGTCCCTATTTTACGCCAAGACATTACATCTAGAGACCCGTCCCACTGGAATAGAAAATCAGGGTTGACAATATTTGATGTCGTGGAGACTGCCGACCTGAGAAGATGGAAGAAAATAAACAAGCAGAAAGAAAATAAACATTCTTCTTTTTTCCCCGATTAAGTGGATTTATTATATTTTTGATTAATGGAAAAAGTAAAAACCATCTCAATATAAACAACACACGCGCGTACACACACATACACACACGTTGAGAAACATACCCTTATACGGTGCTTTTCCTTTTCATCGTTTACTAGTAAATAGACACATATATTCTCATAAACCACGACTTTCCCAAACATTTTTCTTCCAGCCTTTTAATAAGCCAGACACACATTGGTTTTCTGTCGTAAAAGCTGAACTGACAAGTTATTGTCTGGTATTGTGGTCCCGTTTTAACATTACTTACACATGACGCCTTGAGTACGTTTCACACACGCATTCCAATGTATAGTTCTGAAATGTAATCTCCTGGGTAATGAATGTCCTAATTTTTACTTCTTTGTAACTTTCTTCCACTATTTTGTAATTTTCTTCTTACTATAATAAGTTCACGTTAGTTCATATTTTTTATTTCGAGAATATAAAGCAAACAACAGTTAACAATATAGTATAAATTACTATCAAGAGAGGCTTCATTAAAATAAATAAAAACGAAGAAGGCAAAGGGGCATTTTAGTTTTAAAAAATGTAATTCTTTAATTTGAAAATAAATTGAGTGTATTTCATTATAACCAACATATTTAGTAAA
>BLKR01015717.1:0-54632 GCA_011170035.1 Teleogryllus occipitalis | reverse complement strand
TACAGTGAAACTTCGATTTTACGTTCCCCGATCTTACGTTTTCCCGGAATTTACGTCATAAATGAGTGGTCCCGGCAAAACATCCATATAAGTAATGTATAATTTTCCTCGATTATACGTTTTCGGGATTTTACGTTTTCCTCGATTTTGCGCCTGATTTGTGAAGTCCTACTACGTCCTAAAACCCCGATATTAAGATTTTTGCACAGCATGTCTCGGATTTTAGACGGACATTCTGAAAGAAAATGTCGATGTCGGTGAAAGTGGAGGGGATACATATAAATGTTAAGTGTTTTGCTATTCGCTGTTGAGAGAGAAGGGACACTGTCGTCCACTCAGAAGCTTCGTTACGACTTATATTTTTGGTATTGGAGCTTCCGGTTGGATAACAATGTTTTCCTCTCCTTCGAGCTCATAATGTTGAAGTGCCGTCTCATTTAGTGTTCAGCTTTAGTTGATTCTTTGAGCGACGTCCCGGGAATATACGCCACGTGTTGCATTCCAAGTGCGTTCCGTTCTGAGTGTGTTTTATTGTGTTTGTCGCCGATTGCTGTTTTGGACTTGTATGATGGAAAAAACGTTTTTGCACATGGAGAAGAAACGCAAGTCATTTACCATCGAAGACAAAATGCATATTTTAGATCAAGTCGATGCTCACGTTGGGAAGCGAATAGACCTCGCCACCAGAATGGGTCTGAGTGTGTCCACTGAATTCAATAGTGAAGCAGCGTGAAAAAATTGAAAAATGCTATTCGAAATGCGGCCCTTCGTTTTCGAAGTCTCGAAAATCGTTGAAAATGTCGCCAATGGAAGAATTAGAAACGACTCTCGCTAGTTGGTTCAAGCAGGCGAGAACCTCGAATTTGGCAATAGATGGGAGTCTTTTGAAAGAAAAGGCGCTACATATAGCAACACGCCTAGGATTGGAAGATTTCAAGGCGTCCAATGGCTGGCTGAACCGGTTCAAAAAGCGCCAGAATCTTGTATACAAAACTGTGTCGGGAGAAAGCGCGAGTGTGGATCCAGCCACCGTTTCTGACTGGAAGCAACAAATTAGTCATTTAACGGAGGGCTATGAATTAAAGGACATATTCAACGCAGATGAAACGGGATTGTTCTTCAATCTCCAGCCCAACAGAACGCTGGCTTTTAAAGGGGACGCATGCCATGGAGGCACAAAATCCAAACAGAGGATCACCGTGCTACTGGCATGTAATGCCGATGGTAGCGAGAAATTGCCTCCGTTAGTTATCGGCAAGTTCCAAAATCCCCGATGCTTCAAAAATATTAAAACGTTACCGACGAAATACAAAGCAAATCAGCAAGCCTGAATGACTGGGATAATTTTTGAAGAGTTTCTTGTACAGTTGGACAGGCAGATGGGGGCCAAGAACAGAAAAATTATTCTCTTCATTGACCAGTGTGCTGCTCATCCGAAGGAAACCAGTGGGCTGCGAAATATAAAGATTATATTTTTGCCTCCAAATTGCACCAGCCAATTACAGCCACTGGACTTGGGCATCATCCACTCTTTCAAGTGCTATTATAGGAAGCAATTATTAAGGAAAGCAGTTGCGATGATAGATGGAGGGATGATTGAAGATGTTTCTAAACTTAAATTAAACATCCTTCAAGCATTGCATTTTGTGCAAGAAGCTAGGAGAGAAATATCTCCAGAAACAATTAAAAATTGTTTCAAAAACTGTGGATTTCAAGTTGATAGTGAAATGGAAAATATTGTCCTTCCAGTTTTAACTTCCTATGAAACGCAAGACTGGCTTTCTTTGAAAATAAGTGACAATGACCGTGATTTTGAAGATTATGTAACTGTGGACAATGGACTATTAACTTGTGAAATTCAGTCTATTGACCAGATTCTGGATGAAGAATCTTCTGCTATAGACAAGGAAATTGCTGAAGAGGAGGATGAGGAAAAGGTTACATTTATACAAGCCATTAGAGGACTTGACACAGCTAGAAAGTATTTTCAACAATTTAGTGTGGATGAAAATGTGTTAATTTCATGCAGTGAAATTGAAAATAAACTTTATGCTCTAAAACACTTAGAAAATAAAAAGCAAATATCGATTTTGGACTGGGTGAACAAGTGATTGTGTGAAGTTGCATATAGTGTCATGTTTTAAGGGTAAAATCTGTTTAATGTATCCAGTTTCAATGTGTTGTGTTTTTAGAATTTTGTGTGTTATTAGAATTTTGTTTGTTTTTAGAATTTTGTTTGTTTTTACAATTTTGTGTTTTGGAATAAAATCTGTGCAGAAAAATAATTTCCTCGATTTTACATTTTCCTCGATTTTACACTTTTTTTGACCAGTCCGCGGAGAGGCGTAAAATAGGGGTTTCACTGTATTAATTTGTTGCCCTAAAACAAATTTGAAACTTCTAAAATTGTAATATTTATTGTTTCTTTTTTGCAAAGAACATTCCTGTCATTAGCAAACACAACTGTTTTTCTGTTTCTAATGAACGCGAGCTTTTGATTTACATGTAAAATAAAGAGGGCAGAACTATAATTGAACTCTGTGGGATCCCATGCTCAATTGATAAAGAATTGGAAAGTTGAGTAAATAAGGTTCTTTCATGCCTATGGTATTTTTACTCTTCGCCATTGATGTTTAAGGAACAAGGATATTCAATCTATGGCAATACCTTGAATTTTACATACAGATAATTTTGAGAGTAAAATGTCGTGTTCAATGATGCCAAAAGCTTTTGAAAGATCTAAAAATAATCCAATAGGTGCTTCATTCAATTTATTGATGAAGCATCAGCTTCACAAAAAGAAAAAATTGATTTTTTTTTCTTTTTCGAAAGATACTTTCAATTACAATTTGAACCTAAATATTACATTGAACCAATATACAACAGATTTCCCCTTCCAATGATTATTGAAAATTGCACAAGAATTACAGAAAAACAAAACATCACATAAAGTTATACTGAAGAAATTTATTTAGGCAAATTCATCAGTTAAAATTCAAAACTGGAGAATATAATTTGGCATTAATACTGGGGTTCCCATACTCTTAATGAAAGAAACTTATTTTGATCATAATCATAAGATAAATTCATTTTGAAATTAAAAAGGATTCAGGCATCTCTTACCAGCCAGTCACTTTCAGAGAGCTATGGCAATAGGGATTGCTGCCTCCTTCCTAAATATTACTTAATAATTATTACTTATGTTACCGAAGACCTCAATGAAATACACATTGGTTAATAAAAATTAAATTTAGCTCCTTTAACACAAAATAGTTTCTGGGATCACACCAAAATTAACAACATTCTACAACAATTATTGTAATTTAGATTAGCAAAGCTTTTCCTGTTGACAGTAGCTTCATGGGTAAGTTCATTAGAAATTTCTACCAACTTAACCTACTTAATCACGAACACTCATGTCTTCATCATTAATCTGTCATGTACTGCACTGCATTTCATTATTCAAAAGTAAATCAATTACCTTATTGTAGCCTGCTCATAGTCAGCGAATCCTTGGTCAGGATTTTTCTTTTTCTTCTTTTTTTCTAGTCTTTCAGCATCCAATGCACTTATCTCAAGAAGTTTTGATCGATCATAATCAATGCCCTATGTACAAAGGGATTGGCATTAATCTATAGTTATGATTGAAGGAAATGTAATCAAAATAAATGATAAATTTTGTACCTCATCATCTGCAGCTTTACGTTTCTCCTCATCCTGTAAAATCCATTCTGCCCGACGCTTTCTCGCCTCCCAATTTGAAGGTAAACTATTTCTTTTATCTTCTTCAACGACTTCTTGATGATTTAGTTTTCGTGCTTCGTTCTGAAACAAAGGGATATAGATCATGTATAATTGCAGTCCATACAGTTGTCTACATTTGTGTATTCCATAATACAGTACAAAATTGTTGCAAAGTCAAATTTACGTCATACAATCTAAAAAGTCGTATTACCCTTTTGATATGAAGATCTCTTAATCTTTTCATTCTGTCAGCAAATTTCGTTTGAGATGTTCCAGCATCTGCAGCAGTTGAGGTTGATGCCATATTGTTGGCTTTCTCAATAGCAATAATAAATTTCTATTAACGAGACAATTTCAATAAAAGTATTCTTTGTCAAAACACACGACCTCCGCAGTTTAAATCAGAAACTTAACTACCAAAAACAAAACAAACAGCATCCATTTTACTTTTCTCCTAACCTGACTAACGTCTCTCGCTCCGTCCCGAGCACCACTCGTTATCACGTGATGAAAACAAATGTCTCGAGAACCGACAGTGTCGCGCTCTAGCGGACGGCGCCCATTTTATCTTGCGCGACTAAAGAAGCTCAGGCTAGTTTTCGAAGATCATTTATAAAGCAAGAAAACATCACTAAATACTTGGTCCCCCGACGATAGTTCGTGACGTAGATGCTTCGGGATGCTGGCAGGGCGTGAGTGTGAGTCTCCACGCACGGATTGCTAAAAATTGCCTCCACGCGGGGTGTCGCGCGTGCGGCGGCGTCTGCTCGCCCGTCCGTCTAATTTTCCCTCTCGCCGACGCGCGTGATTCACTGAGCCGGGTACAGCGGCAGTAGCTCATTGGCCTCCTGCGAGCTCACAACGCCCTCCTTGGCTATGGCGCGGACGGTGTGCATTTGTTTATTGGTTTAACTCGTGCTATTCGCGTTTCTCGTGATCCAGAGCTTCAGGTAGGCACGGAAGCAAACTGACTAAAGTTGGTACATTTTTGCATGCCTTACGTTTACTAAACCTTAAAAATATTAACTTAAAAATATTATGAATGCGGCAAATTTTTGATAAAAAAAATATACAAATGCATTGCATCCTGTACTTTCTCTAACAATTGCTTTCGTCAAAATCTCATTTTCCAGTGAAAAAAGGAGGACAGTGTCTAACGCGTGTACATTTTTTTCTCAAGAAAAAGATAAATCCTACCTTTGGAATTTAATTTTCGCGAGGGTACCATTTGAGTGTGTTTCTCCCAGATTAGACCGAGTGTGAACGCGCAGGGAGGAAGTGCATGTTTGGGTTTGGGCGCACGAGGGGGACGCTGAGAGCGGGCCGCCTGGCCTCCAGGCCGCGCGTCGCGCTCTCCGCCCACCCACGCCGCATCTCCCGCATGAGCAATTGCCCCCAAAGACAACGTCGCGTCACCGACGAAATATACGGCAGCGTGTCATCGACAATTCGAGTGAAAGCTGCGGGGAAAATTGTGGCTCGATCGCGGGTCAGAAAGGGCAACTTCAAAGAACCGACTCCCACGAAACGTTCTCCTTATTAAATATTTACATACGAAGCTTACATTGAGATGGTGCGCTTTTACTTCCTGGCTGGAACGTTTTGAAACAAGTTGATTCTATTAAAAAATGTAAGCAGAATGGCAATGATTTAGTGGTATTTAAAATAAAACGGTAATCGCAGAGAAAATGTTAAAGTATCGTAGAACCTGCATGCTAATTTCCACGATTGAGGAGTGCCACACATTGTTTTGTCCATTACCACGTAAATAAAATTGAAAAAAATAAATGAAATATGATAAATTAGGGATTCACGCAGCGAGGAATGAGTTTATTTGAGATGTTCCACCCATCGACTTGTTTTTAATGCAACTATTTCAAGAACGTGACAATTTCACGAGAAACTTTAACGAGAAAAACAATGCACGTCTTCATGACTAAAAATAATTAATTTTTGTATAAAAAAATTGGAGATCGCTGAAGCGAATATTTGCTCTCTTTTAGCCAACTAAAAAGTGAACCAAATCGTGAGAAAAATTGCAATAGTGAATTAAAAACTTAATTTATATAATTTAAAACGCAGGAATCCTTTTTTGGCAATCAATAACAATTTTCAAAAAATATTTTATTGTCCATATAATACTGGAAAACGTCGTGTTTCAGTATAATACGGACATTAGAAAAATGTTTTGAAAACTTGTTTACTGATTGTCAAAAAAGAAAAAAGGATACCTGAGTGATAAATTAATAATTTCATTAGCCTCTTTCCACTCATTAAATTGAAACCAATTGTGTTACACTTACAAAATTCCCCAATCAGGGCTGTGTATCTCAAAAAGTTTATTGTGGCTCGTCTATCTTAGAAGGCAGTATTCAGCGATCGCTATGTCGATGTCCAATAAAGCGTGTATGTACCATTCAAAACCTCTTTGATTTTATCATAGCTTTCAGTTATTTTCAATATTTGGCGCATTTTGGAACTGTGTTGGACGTTATTTCATTCGTGGAATAGTCCTATTAAATACCACTCGTGCTTTGGAAATTCTCAGATAAATCCCTCCTCGCTCCGCGAGTCGGGGATTTATCGACATTTTTCAAGGTACTAGTGGTATAACTTATGACAATCATACTATTTTTTTTGTTCAAAAACTTTCAATTCACATGATAACAAACACATAGTATCCCCCCATAACAACAAAATAAAAGAAAGTTCATTATGGCAGTGAAAGATGTTCGTTGTTTTCGAAGTAAGATGAGAGCACGAGCTCGCGTTCTTATATTCCGCCCACAACTCTCCCATTGAAATAGCCCCTGGCGCGGGGCGGCTCGCGTCCCGGGCGGCTGTGTCCAATCCGAGTTAAATAAAGACGCGCTCAGCAGGCGAATCACCCGGAAGGAGTGACTCCGCCGCCCGCTGCAGCCGCTCACCCACGGATCATCCCCACCCCAGCAGATGCGGTTGCGGGAGAGGATGCGCTTGATTCATTGATTTCTTTGTTTCGGGAGCGTCAACTACTACGGTCATTAGTCCCGTTAGTGTAGGACATGATATATTCCTGCAGGTGACGCCGTTGAAGACGAGAACTGGCAGGTACATGCCAGGTTGTTTGCGAGCATTTCCCCTTCCGGGTGTCCCTCCAGCGGGACACCGCTCCAGCCGGGACTAGCTCTAAGCATCTGAGTAGTCTTCCGATGTGTGTGTGTGTGTGTGTGTGAAAGGGGACAAGGAAGAGGAAGGGAAGATCGCACGTGGCATGTGACCCGTTTATTAAGATACTGTTCCGGCATTCGCCTGGAAACGATCGGAGAAAACACGGGCAAGTACTGACTAGAGCAGCAGGCCGAATTCTCCTCCAGCCAGCGACTGAATTGGATCTAGCAATGTAGTTAGTCGGAAATCCGTCACCTCCTGGACTCGAACCACAGAACCTCTCGGTCAAAGACTGTGTTATAGTGACTGTGCAATAGTCGTAGCCCTGAGCCATATCAGATAGGATAAGGTGGTGCTACTACAGAGGACCCTGTAGCGTTGTTAGGATGGAAGGCGGTCCGCTCCAGATGGCGGTATTGTAAGGAGCCTTCTTGACAGTAGTTGAAAATTTAAATTTTCACAACAGAATAACAAAAAATCTAATACATAATAGGTCTTCAACGCATCGATCGTAATAGATCGGTCGCTCGCAGTGTGGTTTCAGGGATCTCGCTGAGAAATTTAGTCAGGCCACCTTTTAAAAAAATCTTTTATTTGAGATCATCGCAGCTTGATGGCAGCATGTAATAGCTCACATTTCACATTACATAAGTAGACAATCTTTCATTGCTCACATTATATTAAGTCGCTAATCATGTTTTTTTCAAGTGCACTGTAAGTGAATAACGTGTATTAAATAGTATGTGTATTTTTACTGTGAAAAGGCTATTCAAACCGTAGAATAACGTTTCCTCGAATGCCAACAAAATTATCTTTCATGTGTTAGTAAGCAATCCATTTGTAATTTTCTTATTCAAATGTAAATAAGAAATCAATTATTTTAGAGTCTCGCATTTCGCTATAGATCTTCAGCAGTACTCCTTTTTAAGAAGCCGACATAGTAATACACAAACTTAGTGTACAGATTCAATTTTGCCCGACTGGAAGAGAAAGATGAGTGCGTCATCCACCGTGAACTTCTTCACATATGAAGCTACTTATAAATCAATATTTTACTAACACTGTACTGCAGCGGATACAATATTTAGAACATATGGTACTGGGAAGCTATGTTGTTAGGAGAAAGCTTTCCTACTGTCCAAAGGGGAAAAGTACTATAAATAATCCAGTAAAATAAATATTTTATATTGAAACTTCAGAAAGTTTCTGCATGATTGTACTAATTTAAATGAAGCATGTAATCGCAGATAAACGACTTTTAGAGCAGTGAATTTCAATGTAAGTGTGTGTGTGTGTATGTGTGTGTGTGTGTGTGTGTGTGCGCGCGCGCGCGCGTGTGCATGCGTATGTGCTTCGAAAGAGAATCGTATCAACTTAACTTTTTTTCAGTTAGTCGTAAATGCCTCTTTGCTATCGGGGATTGGCGAATATTATTCGAAAATTCAGTACTATGCTTTTGCCCCACTATGGAAGCCGGGGGAGGGGGTATGATAAATGCTCGTTGTCGCGTCAATTCACGTTGCGTGACGGACAGCGATGCCCGTTAACATGGAATGTAGGGATGACTCTTAGTGACCCATCACTCTCCCCATATTTTCCACATATTTCCTCATCCCACATATTTCCTTCGCTCTTGCACATCAAAAATTGATTCATTAGTGTTTTTGGGGCGTTAACTTCTAATGTCGTCTCTTAAGTGTAGTGCATGTGTTTGTCGCGGGAGGTAGCGGTGATCTTTCTTCTCTGAATGGCCAGATCCGGTGCTCACCTACCAGTCGGTTTGCGGGTTTTTTCCCAACCAGGATATACCACCAGCGGGACACCGCTACAGCCGGGGCATGTTCTAAGCTCACGACTGGTCTCCCGACATGTCTGGTAGTGCAGTGCAGTAAATTGCGCGTGTAAGGGGATAGGTCAAGGAATAGGAAGGAAAGACCGCGCGCGGTGCGTGGCCCGTTAGTTAGGTTACTGCTCCGGCATTCGCCTGCTATTGATAGGAGAAGTCACGAAATACATCTAATCAGAGTAGCCAGCCGCTAGAATGCTCCTCCAGTCAGCAGATGAATTCGACCTAGCTCTCTAGCTGGTGTCGAGAACCCTGCCACCGTTGGATGTCGAACTCTAGTATCTCCCGAACAGAGGCAGTGACATCAAATGATGCCCTGAGCCACCTAAGCCGGTAACATTAGTTTCGATGTTAGTTGCGGTGAGTTGGTGCAGTGCGTGCTTCTGGATTCAATAGAAATATCAGACGTAATCACATTATAAGAATTGCTTATTATAGCACAAAGCTTTTCGCTTACATTGCGGTCACCTTCAGTACTGGCTGGTGGGAATCAGATAAGCTGGGGAAGTAAATATTATTGGATACCAAGGTAACTTTCAAAAAATCAGGAATAACTAGGTAACTACTCCTACCATGATTTTCGACAATAATAGTTGTTGGGGCCATAGGTTACACTTTAAAAATCGTTCTTTATGAGAGATATTTTTTTTTATTTTATTGAATTAATGAACCTTCTCTTAGTCCATCAACAACAAAATTCGCGGTGTTATATTATTCAGAAACTGGACTGTGTTCACCTAAAATTTTCAAGCGCCCAACATACTATGCCACGGCACACTGAATTAGCTGTTTCTTTTAACATAACTGTATGGGAATATGTTCTGATAGGATGAGTCACGCCAATTTACTAAAAAGTGGTGAGTGAATACACTAGTTGACATAAGTCTGAACTACGCTTTATGTTTTTGTATCTAAAATAAAACCTAAAATATGTTATACTACAGCCAACACAAGAAGGGCAATGTATTATTTGTGTTTACATTATATTTACACTTTATACACTTAATATTCTTTACATACATTAGAATTTACAATGTAACATTATCGTGAAAAATAATTAGCTTACAAAGTAACAAAAACGACAATAATTATTAATGGTAATGTTAGAAACCATTCACTGCGCTTGCAATGCATTCCCTCGAGACTATTAACGTCACCGAGCAGAACGCGACTTCCAAAAGGTTAAGACGTCCGTCCATTGGGAGTAATTTGTGAGACAAGAAGTTGCCGCTAAGTAATGAGATACTCTAATGCGCTTTCACCCGAGGCTTTCCTTTGGCATTAAGATCCTGGCTGACGCGTGCCTGTACGAGGGTTCCTGTTGGTTTGGCAATGCATTTGGCTCACATATGTTTCTCATTGTTGAAACTTATGTATTTCATAGATTATTCGCTTGAAGTGGATTTTACTTCAACTGAAATACTACAAAAAACAAAGATGTCACAAACGACAGCATTTCTATTTAGGCATCTTTTAATATTCGATATGATCACTTCGATGTCATTATAATATCATTACGATATCGAGGATACTACACATGATAAAACTATATCCTTTCATTTATGAAAATGACATTCGTTTCAATAAATATGAATTTACTCCACTCATTTTGTCAGCGAACATCCTTGTGGAACGAAATGGAAAACTACATCCGTAATAACAGCGTTGAAAATAGCGTTCCTCTTATCAACCTTTTCATTATTGGCGTAAACCATCAACAAACCGTAAGGCTAGCGTGCAGTGGACCCATTTTAATTCGAATTCTAGAGACAAATGGAAACTATCTGGATTATCTAAAATTCAATGCAACACACAAGTGCGTTTTATAAGCCCATCAATATTATTTGCAACGACATTTATTTTACCTATGTAATCTGGGACAATGAAAGCCTGCCTTATTTTTTACTAGCTTGTTAGCCGGCGTTGCCCAGATATTTATTTACTGCCCCGTCCCGCCGCTGCGATCTCTCCGACATCCCGCCCCCCTCGCCCCGCCCGCTCTGACAGTTCCACCGTTGCGTCTGCTCCGTCTTCTCCCGCCCCCTGTCCCCCCCCCCCCCGCCCACCGCCTACCCCGCAACAGTGCCGCCTAGATGCACTGAAGAATGCATTAAACTACATTTTGTTAAAAAGAAAACAAGGGAACAATTTTAATCTCAATCTTTCTGTTTTTTCTCGGATGCTCAAAAGTGTAATGTGCGCGAAATTTAAGAGTAATCGCCCCGGTGGTTCAAACGTTTTTTAAGGAGCAAGCATACACATACATGTATGCATACCGGACATAATACACATGACATACATAAATGCATCCATACAAACGTACATAGTACAAAAATATTATATGCATACATACATACGTTCACTTTTATACAAGTGTCTCAGAATAACTGTTGCCAATGAACATATAGTGAGAAATTGCATATAACGGGGGTGTACACATTATTACATGTGGCATTGGCCTTGATTTTTAGGCAATCCCGAATACACAGAAGTTTGTAAAGTGCATGAAATCTCTTTGACTACGCCAGAAAGTGATGTGCTGAACTGAGAATAAAAAGTTGTCTAAAAACAGGCAGAAATATCTTATGCAGAGTAACACAGGTAGAACCGTCTCAGAATAAACTTAGAGAACGTGAAAGGGGCTCCAAAATAACTTTTTTGCCAGTGAAAATATGGTGGGAAATTCAAAAAAAAAGTCACAAGGTTACTTTTGTCTTTGGTAGGAAACTCATCATGAATTGGTGTTTAGCGGTTCTAGAAAATCTCTTATAGTAGGTCACAATGTGACCTGCCAAACACTTTCGCATGACGTGTTGCTTTCTAGCCAGGGGCACATGGCACATGTTGAGTTCTGTAATAAAATCTGTGTAACTCCGTTATGAAATTTCCCACTATATGTACATTAGCAAAAAGAGATAATTTTCGTCCTTTCTGCATGCCCGAGAAGTTTGTAACGTTTATTCTGAGACATTCTGTAATTGCAATATATGTTTTCTCGCTGAGCACTTGTGACTCTTTTGCGACATACCAGTGCGTCGAAGCACACTGTGGGGCTCCTCAACCTATAGTACTATATCCCTACAGCACTTAAAAAAATGGAACCATTTTTTGAGAAAATGTTGAAAATGTGACACGGAATGTATGCAAAGTAACCCCCACAGCCGAAAGATTAATTTCAAAATCTCAGGGCTTCGAGTTGAGCCAGATCGAGCCCAATGTTTAGTTTGAAACAATCCTATGAAAGATTGTTGCTGTTGTTATATTGTATATTGTTGTTCCTACACGAACAGATAGACATTTCGAAAAAAATACACTTTTAATCGGTGTCAGGGAACCTGAAAAGGTATTTCCGTTAAAATTTCGACATCGATTTTCCGCAGTATTACATAACTTTCTCTAGAGTGTGACCGTATAAATGTTAGAAATTTCTAAGGCATGTAGATAAGTCACAGATCAATTTTGCCAATATACATATGGTGATAAATTTTACATAACGACGTTGCATATTTCACATGTGCCCGTAATTGGAAAGCAACACATTGAGTTGTGGGGTTTGGAAGGTCACGTCCTAGCGCATTCTAAAAGATTTCGTCGAACTCCCAAATACCAATTCATGTATATATAAAGTAAAATATATGCTGTATATACGTACGTATACAAAAGAGTAAAAATATCGAGATTGAGATTGTCTTTACCTGAGCCTCCAGTCCTTTACCGATAATGATCCATGCGTTAATGAGTAGATGACATTGATGAATGATGATGATAATGGAGCAGTGGTGGAGAACACTGATGAGTGATGATGGAATGATGATGAGGGAGCATTGGTGGGGGAAAGCTCAGAGGAAGTGCCAAGGTAAGCGAGAGAACCCCAAGAAAACCACCCGCGAACCCCCTTCATTCACCTCAAATTTCACAGCGATAGGCGGGGATTTGGATCCCAGTACCCACCAGTTGACAACTAGGCGTTATACAACTAACGCGATGGGCTACATTTACCGTTTACCCTACTGAAATTTTCCGTTTCTCCAAGTCACACATGAATTTGGTTTCCTTTCGCAATTGTAGTGACCGCGTGAGGGGTGATGAACTGTTTTAGAGTTTACCTGAGGCTTCATTTAGGCTTGAGATTCTTTTCCGTACTCCACATCTGCGTCTTTACCCAACCGGCTTAACATTCCTTCCAAAGGAAGCCATATGGAGTTTTCCCCCATAAAATACATAAGAATAACTTGCATTTTATAAAGTCTAATTATTATAAGAGTAAGTGGACCTTAAAGGGATAGGAGACTGGAGCTGAAGCACGCAGAGCTGAAGGCTGTGTTCGGGTCCCATGTGAAGCATACGATTCAAATTGCTGTTGTTGCATGATCTCACACATTATCACCCCGACCGTCACTCACACAGTGGAAAGCAACGGCAAACCACCCCTGTTATCACTGTGAGGAAAAGGGAGATCATAAACAATATTTCTTCGCCTACGTTCGGAAATGAATACGGCACTGAACATGCTACATAAGAAGAAAGTAGGATAATCCCCCCTCTTTTTTAAAGTAAAATAAATTGCTTCGTAGTTTGGTTCTCATTTTGTTGTGGCATATCTGCTTCTCACAGGCGGTTGATTACCGCCTGTATCCGATCCTATACCGGATACCGATACCGGATACCAATACCGGATACGGATACCGATACCGGATACCGCCTGTATCCGATCGGCGGTTGATTACCGCCTCCGATCTCTCTCACTCCGCCTGCAAACCTGCGAGTCGCCCCGCAGCCGCAGGTAGCAGGCACTGCGTTGCAACACGAGCGCCGGGAGCGCAAACAAACAGAATAGCGAGTGCCGGGGCGGGGCCACCCCGCGCTCGCGCCACCGTTTTATTCGCTCGTTGGCCGCGCGACAAAAGACGTCTGGCAGGCGGGCGGGCGGGCGGGCGGGCGGGCGGGCGGGCGGGCGGGCAGCGGCGCTGGCGACCCAAACGGGCTCGGCCACCCCGCGCAGCCCCCTTGGGCCCCCTTGCCCCCCTCGCGGCACCTACGGCTGTCAGTGCGCGCGAAGTTACATAAACTCGGCGAGGTCGCAACGCGTGTGCGCGAATCTTCGCAACTCCTCAGATTTACACAAGAAAGTGACGCGTCTCGGAAATCGGTCGTTTTTTATTTTGGTGAAGAAACATGGTTAGAAAATAAGTTATTTTTGCCAGCAATATTTCGTAAAGGTAGTTCACAACCCAGCCGGTACCCTTCATAAAATATTCGGTAAAGTAATCTGCGTGTGACCGTCTGTCCGTCAGCCTGTCTTCCGTCTCTTCATCCGACTGACTTTCCATACGCATGCCTATCGGTCTCTCCGTCTAAGTGTCTGACTAGGTGTCTGTCCATCTGCCTGTTCTCCGACTATTTGTCCGTCTGTCTTTCCGTCGGTATGTTCATCCATCTGTCCTCCTGCGTGTCCGTCTAGGTGTCCGTTACTCGCGGTTAGTCTTCTGGTCTTCCATTCTGGGCAAGAGACATGCCAATTGAAGCGCCTAGATCTGCTGGTGATGAACTGACGATTTTTCGGACCTTCTAAAAATGTCTACGAAAAATCCATATAAAAACCTATTTGTTCAATTCTGAAAACGCTGTTTTTAAGGAAATCAAAGCAATTGAAACAGTGATTAATAGCTCGTTCAGTACTTCTCGAGAAGTCGAATCGGTTGACGCAATGTTTTTGTGGGAGAATTGTAGAAAAACGTCTTTTGGTGGTGCTGAAACGTGAATTGCGATACTGCCTTCCCGACATAACATAAACAGTTAGATCTTAATTTATCATATTGACAATAATTAAACCAGGTATGTGTAGGAGCGTCGAGATGTTCTGCAGTAAAAAAAACTACAGAGTCATTACATCAAGCCTAAAGAAAACGGGAAAAATATTATTATTATTATTATTATTATTATTATTATTATTATGATTGTTGTTGTTGTTGTTGGCTTAAGTTTCGGAAATAATCCGGTTTTCTCAGGTGTAAGGCCAACACTGGCAGACCACATACTTGATTACAGCTCATGATAAATTCAGCAAGGTGCGAACTATTCAACATGTTTCTAAGATGACAGATTTTTGACATTTAAGGATTATTGCATTGGGGTTTAACTGTAATTTTTGTTTATACTTTTTCAGTTTTTTTTTAAACCAGACCAACTGCTGCGATAACAAGTGGTATAACTTCAATAAAGTTGAGACAATATATTTCTCTGTATTCTATGACCAAGGGAGTATATTTGATGATTTTCTATTTTTCTATCTCATCAATTTTGTGATCTGATGGATGAGTGATATCAATGAAGTAGGCCTTTGTGTCTGTGATGACGTGAACTACAATGTCTGGTCTATTAGCTGTAATGGTTTTGTCCGTGTGTATTTGGATATCATAGTACATTCTGTAATTTTTTGTTTCCCAATACTGGCTTGGCTTTATCATTATTATTACTATTATTATTACTATTATTATTATTATTACTATTATTATTATTATTATTATTAGTTACTTATGCCTTCAAGGTTGGAGTTCTAATTGACCGGAACAATAGAAAACTCTCTCCAGGTTCCAATTATCTTCTTTTGGGCAAGTTTTCGTTTGTGATTGTTTCTACAATACTCACTGTAGGATACGAGCGTTGCTATATTTTAAGTGCTTGGCTGCTGAGCCCCAGCTAATCCTTGGCATTTGCTAGTAGTTTTGACTAGTGTTTACGAACACTTTTCGACATTGTTTCTATGGCCGCGATAAGTAGATACTGGGACCAACTCTGACTTTACCAAATTTTTATTAAATATAAGAATTATTAGTCATCATTATTATCCATAAAACTAATAATGCATTTTATTTAAAACCAAAGCCAGAAAATACTTGATATTATTTATTTAGGGGAGGCACGGATAGAGGAGACTTCTTAACAAATTGTCTATGTACCCCCATGCAATGCAGATAAATACTAGTGGCAAAAGATAATAGAAGTTCCTATTTCTTATCGAAGGACTCTTTATCTCCCTAGTAATCATAATTCTCAATCCCTTCCTTCCCCAAGTTTCTGTAAAACTGGAATCTTACAAGCCCTCTTGTTTCAAGCTTGCTAATAAAACACAGAGTATAAAACATATTTACTATTCCAGATTTCATGTTACTTGGGTCAGCAATTCATGCTTTCATTCTTGGAGTAACTGTATAATAGAAGATGATCAACAAAATGAAAACTTATTCGGAACAATATAATTGTACTGTGCTTTCCTCATGCCTTTAAAAAAAATTAAAATCGATTTTTTAAAATTTTCTCTGGGTTTTGAGAAATGGGCATCAAACGAATACGTAAAGTTTCACCTGTACGAGCAAGCACGAAAGCCTGTAGCCACAATACAGCGCGTAAATTCGTCACCAATGAGACCCGTCGGCTCCTGGTTTTCTTCAGGATAAGGATTCGTCTTAAAACGCCAGTGCAGATAAATAAGAAACGGGCACATTTTATTCAACCTGTAAACGTCAAAATTGTTTCGTTAGGCTTGAGACGTGGTAAATCTGAAAGGTCAAAATAAGGCCGATTGATTGATTTGTGTTTCCGGCGCGACAACTGCTATTTGTAGTGCATATTTTTCTTTTAACACGAGAGGTGGTGGTGTTTTTCCTCCACTGGATGGTGGGATTCGGCGCTGAGACTCGTCGGTTTGCGGCGTTCCACTCAGCGTGGCTCCACCCAAATCGGGATAAGCTCTGAGCTCTCGACTGGTCTCCCTGCGAATGTGATAGGGTAGCACATGCAAATATGTGTATTTGTGTGTGTATGTAAGAAAGGGATGAGGATAGGACAGGGATGGGAAAGAAAGATCGCGCGCCGAGCGTGGCCCGTTTGTTACGGTACTCTTCAGCATTCGCGTGGTACTGATTGGAGAAACTACGGGAAACTACCGATCAAAACAGCCGGCCACTAGAGTTATCCTCCAGACCAGTTTAATTAAGCAAATTATATTTTTTAAATAAATCCCAATGCAATCAATCACAAATTAACGTATTTACATTAAAAATACGAATTTTGAAAAACTCACGTAAGATTAGAAGGACGAAGGGATCGAACCAAATCACACGACATCTCACCAAGAGGGGAGTCAAAAATCACTAAAATCGCCTCACGTAATTTATGGTCGGCTCCTTAGAGTATCAGTCTATTATATCACTCAATGAGATGGCTCAATCCGTTGGAAGCCTTCCTTCGGAGGGGAAGTAAAGTTGGCAGACCCAGGTAGTAGATTTACTGCGTGTAAAAGATCCTCAAGCTTAGAAGAAGCCTAGAGTTAAATTCAAATCGCCTGTTTCGTCACCCGAGAGATACCTTTCTCCGCTGAAAGAGAACGTGTAAAATGCGCGAAATCTGCGTGGTCAGAAGAGCTAAGGTCTAATGGTCTGTGTCTCGCCACGTCAAATTAAGGAGTGCATTGAATTGAAGGGAGTTCCCACCAGCGGGGCACCGCCCCAGCCACAAGCTCTCAGCTCCCGATCCCCTGCAATGGGAGAGGATCGATCGCGCGCGGTCCGTGGCCCGTTTGATAGGGTACTGCTATGTCGGAGAAACCACGGAAAACTAATCAGAGCAGCCGGCCGCTAGAAAACCGGAAGCTGAAAAGCAGTGTCGAAAATCCTGTGACTCGAGGACCTCCCGGTAAATGCTCCTGAGCTACCGCACCAAACCACGGGCCGCCCCGGATGAAAGGTGGAACTGTGTCCCCCGGAGTCTGTGAAGGCGGCGCCGCCGGCAGCGTCCGCCTGGCCTCTCGCGTCAAAGGCGCCGAAGCGTCCCACGCACGGGCGCGTGGGCAGGGATGCCTCCTCTCCCCCCCCCCCCGCGCCATCGCCGCGTCGCTTCCCTCGCAGTCTTTCTTTTGCCTGTTTTCACGCGCGCGATCAAATCACTGTTTTCTGGCCGCCAATGCGGGAAAGTATACAATCCTCAGACTTTCTTTTCCGATAAGACGTAAAGAAATATTTATTTACTAGCGTACCCATGCGAGAACTTTCGTATGTTGAACCACACCCTCATCCCTATCATTCCATTTCCATATTAAGGGTGAATGTTTTTAACGAAACGTGTTTATTTGTTTAAAAATGTATAAAGGTAACTTCCAATGCACTTTCAGAATATCAAATAAATGTAACAAAAAAACAATGCAATTGATGTTTGAAACACATTTTATATAAAGCTTTATTCACTATTATAGACGGATGTTCTTGGAACTATTCAAAACACTTCCTTAAAAACAACATTTGAAGTAATTACGCAATTTTTTTTTGGCAGTTTGCTTTTCGCTTTGCAATTCGCCGTATCTGAAAAATAATCTTTCTTTAGAGACCTCATTTGTAAAGATTGGTTGCATATGAGAACCGCAAAATTCATCTATACTACTAAAATAATAGAGAAGAGGATTAACATCAAATGTAGTTCATTTACCGATACCAATAAGTTTCTATAACTTGGGAGTGAAAATGTCTAGTATTCAAAAGTCGCTAACATGGATTTGTTGGTAATTTTCTTCATCATTCAACTCTGCATAATAAAAGATGTGGAGAGCTTCTACATTTGAAGAAACGTGCACAGATTATTCGCCTCCTCAATATGTCACATACTGTTTTTACTATTCCTTTACGAAAATAAACGAAATCAAATGACTATTTTCTGGCGGCTAATACGAGAAAAGACAACAGTCATCACGTTAGACATCGTGTTTTGTTTTCTGATAGGTTATTTATTACTAATTGCCAATAATACGGATATATTTATTTATATTGAAAGGATTAATACCATATAGAACATAAGTGACAAAATCTGTTAGTTATATATTTCGAAATGCATATAAACTTTCATTGAATAAATCTATGTTGCTAGTAATTAACGAATTGAGAAATCTATTTCCAATATTTTATAGAAATACTATCTTGTAAATGAGTTAGCACTTTAAAAGTAATTCTAAAATTTAAGGGCTTAACATAGAGTTTATTGTTTTATAAAAAAGTAAGAAATGGTTATTTAGAATATACCACAATATATCTATTTATGAGAGAAAAGAGATTCTTTCAATACAAAGTGATACTTAAAATGGAAGTTGTGTCTCGTATTTCATAACTGAAATATGTATGCTATTACATCTTACGAATTTTTTCCTGAACTCTTTCAGTTTTAGAGGTATAGATCGCAGCTAAGGAGGTGTGATTCATTACAAAATTCCGATTAGAGAACAAAACTCAAAGGTTATACAAAAAATATTATCAAAATCTTTATTTATAGTCTAATATTTTTAGAGATTTGGTTGTTATATAATCAATGCGTGAGGTAAATATAATTTTGCCATCAAATAAAAACTAACCTCTTTCATAACGTGCTTTAATTCTGCTTATTTTTTACAGTAGCTGTCAACTAATATCATTGCTGATCTAGACGAGAAGGATATTTATTATACAGACGTTTATATTTTCAATAATTTATAAAGAAAACACGTAGGAATCATTCAACATATATTTGAAAAATAAAATGTTCAGATACCTGTGTAAAATTAGTTACAATGCAATTCTTCCGAAAGAACATTATTAACAAATAATATGTCTATAGGGCTAAATATTGAGGAATTAATTTTAATGATCGTATTTCGAAATATTTTTCAACATTTTTCACACCGATCAACAAGTTTCTTTTTGGCTCTTTGTGACTCTAAGAAACGAAGAGATGTTGACATGTGAGTCTAGAAAATCAAGGTGTTGGCAGCTTGCGTTGGTCAGTCGTGCCGCGAAATCCCCCTCCCCGAATAGCTTTCCGGAGATCGCTAACAAAGACATTCTTCTCGCCAAAAGCCGCGCTGCCTCCGGACCCAAACGGACGCCAGGTAAGCTTCGCACTGTTTCGTGTTTTTTCCGAACACTTTTGAGCGAAGATTCCCACACGGATTGACCGAAGGTTGACTATGAGTATTTTCGTCACGAAACGGGAAATAATTGCGAAATTCTTTTTATGAATTATTTCTCAAAGTTTTATGTTATTGCCGGAAAATAAAGAGATTTAAATGTAAACTTCTCGAGAATATTAACTCCGAAACTAAAATAAGCATGAACTAGACGGGAAGGAGGGTCTAGACGGGAATATGAGTGAATGAGGTGTATAACTTTTTATATATTTTTTGTTATTTAAAAATCAAAACTAAATTCAATTCCGATAAGTTAAATGTTTTGCTGAGCAAAGTGAAATGTAAGTAAAATGAACAAAAATATCTTAAAAAATAATTGGAGGATTCTACTACCTCTTTAATGCCTAAAAATGAAAGTCGTTCTCAGGGAAATATGAAGTAAAATGAAGTTGTCTTCCAATTATTCTTTTTTTTTCGAGAGAGAGAGAGAGAGAAGAGATAATCTTCGTGTCACCATCTGCTTTTCTCATGTTCCTCACGACTGAACTTAATGTTACAAATATGAGTGTATTCTAAAGCAGGACGCGAATTCTTAGACTAAATACCCATGCAACAAATTCTGAGACCGGAACGAACCCAACTGTTATCATGAATAATAAAAATAATTTTAAAAATTACATACATTCATCAACTTACACAAAACGCTTGCTTGAATATACTAAATACTCGCGTGTGCTACATACATAAACGCACAACATAATAATTTTGTGAATAATACTATTCACAGAGTGAAATAGTTTAATGATAGAGTGGTACGGTTATTTCAGGAAGTAAGGAATTCTGGTAGTAAGAAGCACTTAAAATAATGTCTCAGAACGGATACTTAATGTTACAGAGAGGGTTTAATCGCATACTCCGTCCGACCACTTAATTGCCCATGCACGACGCGTCATGCGGGTGCTGAGTGGTTACTGACTTCCCCTCTGAGAGCAGCAAAGGCGCGCGCGGCCCACAGCAAGAGGCTGGGGGCAACTACATTTCCGAGCCCCCTTTTCCATTCAGCATTTTCATTCACATATGAATACGTATTTTACTAGAAAATAAAAAACCATACAAGGAGAATGAAACTATATTAAAATTGAATAATGATGCAATTAATATTGAATGAAATTATTTTATGATACAAAAAAAGAAATACAATTTATTTTACGCTGAACCATTTACAGGGTTACCTGATGATTTGGAGAGACTCTCCTTCAAATGACGTGTAACAATTCCCAAAATTGTCAGGTTAAAGCAAGAACAAATCAAGGATTGAACATATTTTCAAAAATAATGTTTTATTACGTATGGCGACATAGTCAGTTTCAAAATTTTCCGGGGGACCACGATCCCCCTAATCTCCCACCTGTGAAACTTTAACCTAACGTGAACACAAAATCCTTGTGCCATGTTATTCATTATAACCAATAAGATTAGGGAATCTTAATATAAGCGTGAGCATAAACAAAAGATTTATCGCCAACGTGACGACGAGACATTTACGAGATTTTAGAACAACACACTATCGTAAAGAGTGACAAAGTTTATTGGAGTGTAAATTTCCCTTCTGTACCATCCATGCTTATGACACGCTTCCAAGGAATCACTCAAATTGAGTTATTCCTTATTCCAAAATCACTCATTGAGTGACTCAATGAGCCTGAGGTATTGTTGTTGCTCAAGTCTGTACAATAAAAGGTATTTTATATTTATATTGTATGTGTTTCCATTTATTATAATTTAAAACCATTTTAATGTAGAATTAAATTAATACTGTTTTTAATTTACAATATATTTAGAATATAATAATTTAGAAGTATCTTAAATTAAGTTGGTAATGAACCATTCGCGTTGTCGGGTTAAAAGTCATTCATCATCAAATCATTAACCTTTAAACGCCAGAGCGTGCTGCAAATTGCCCACTCATTAGAGAAACCCTCTTTTTCCTGCATAGAAATTAACTACCTGTTGGAGACCCTGTCTACTTTTAGTTTCGCCAACCGGGTGATTCATGTCAAATATCTGCGACATGATACATAAGATTTAGAGTCAAAGTAGTACTTGACGTTGCATTACTACAAAGCTGCCATTTAACTGCTCTATGGTCATAAGTGTGTCAAATATTTTAAGTGAATTTTATACAAAAATTTAAGTGAACATTTTTTTTAGTATTTTGAACAATGTCTCTTTTAAAAAAATGCTTTCACAAATTTAAAAAAATAGCAAACGGTACTTAAATTTTACGTTTTCAATTTGTTTCTACAGGGTCCGATTTATTAACCAATCAGTCAAAAAATTATTAACTTTAAAGTACTGCCACGTGACGTTTGTCTTCGTTTTACTAATAAAAATACTGATTTTAAATCAATTTTAGTAGAAAGATTTGTTATGTTCTTTTAATTTTAGTAGGAAAGATATATTTATAATTAGCTTTATTTTTGATAACTAAAGATAAAGTCTTTCCTAACAATTCCTTCCCAAGATCTACAAAAATACATAATAATTTTAAAAGCCTAGACGATAAATAAGGGGCGGCCAAAATGCCGCCTTGCGAGCAGTCATGTAATCCCGTTAAGGAGAGCGATTGAAGGTTACGGCAGTCCAAATTGGGTGCGAAAGCACATTCAAGGCGTTGAAAATGGATTTGAGAGACAATGCAATTGAGGATATTGCCATTCGTCACGTGCGGCGTGCACGGCATAAAGAAGAGAGGCTCGCCTTCCGGGTGCCCTGTCGGGGCGGCGCTTCGTGTTGAGAGGCCCACTGCGCGCCGCGCCGCTCCCCGAGGACGTCTCCCACCCACGCACGCGGCCACACACACTGCCTTTCGACGCCCCCGCGCGCGCGCGCGGCCGTTCGCTCCCGCACGCGTCGCTTCCGCTTCGGAGGCGAAGACCTCAGGCGCGAAGGCAGCGGATATTTCAATCACTCGAATGGCAATAATGGGGAACTCAGGAACTTCAATGTCTACGCCTCGAAATTCCATACTTCGAACCTCTGTATCTCGAACCTCTGCACCTCGAACCTCTGTACCTCGAACCTCTGTATCTCGAACCTCTGTATCTCGAACCTCTGCACCTCGAACCTCTGTACCTCGAACCTCTGTATCTCGAACCTCTGTACCTCGAACCTCTGTACCTCGAACTTCTGTACCTCGAACCTCTGTATCTCGAACCTCTGTATCTCGAACCTCTGTATCTCGAACCTCTGTATCTCGAACCTTTGTATCTCGAACCTCTGTATCTCGAACCTCTGTACCTTGAACCTTTGTACTTCAAACCTCTGTATCTTGAACGTTTGTACACAAAAAACATGGAAGTGACCGCCACAACTTATTCACATTGGAAGACAGAGCCACAGAGTTTTATTAACAGACCCAGTCACTTAAAAAGTTAGAAATAAAATCACAGAATCATACAATGAAAAGTTTGGATACTCTTTAACAAAGGTTTTGGCAACGTTTCGATGCATCAACTTTTTCTCCTCCATCTACAAGGAATGTAACAGGAAAATTGTAGTAAAATGTGAATTAAATTCCTCTATGTTCACTTTTAAAAAATCTAAATGTTCGAGAGAACGATAAATTCAATGACAAGAAAGTAATGAATTTTTTCACTATTCAAGATTTAACATTCTCATTCATAACAATTCAGACAACCGAAATATATCATGTTTAATACGAATAGGTTCACGAGAATTTTTCTGTAATATCACCACCATCTTGAGACTCTCATTCAGTAATACCTCCACCATTTTTCATTTTCATTCATTCGTTCACATCATTTCCAGCAACTCAAAAGACACAGGTCAGAGATACAGTCAATACATGGAAACATTCCTGGTAAGGTCTTTACACGCACCAAACATTCTGATAGTCGTGTAGTTCCTTCCCTTTAATAATTAACTCATATTTCCATGCTTCTATACCGAAAATCTCAAGACGCGAAGGATATGAACGTCAATTAGCTGTACTTCTTTGGTAAAAAAAAGTGCTAATTATCGTGTAATTGAAAATTAATGTTTTTGTATTAAATTTTCAACCATAAAATTGAAAATCTCTAAGATTAATACTATAAAAGGTTGAGACATAGTTGTTAAACAAACGAGACTGGAAATGACGTTTTTGAATAATTTCAATTAAAAGTCCCTAGATGTATTTTCGTAAATTCGCGAAAGACATATAATTGATTAAAATTTAATCAGAAGTAATTAGATATTGTAATTAGATATCAGATGAAATTTGGTATGCCTGTTATATATAATTTATATTTAATAGTATTACTTTAAATTTATTGTGTGTAATAAATTTCTACTTTCAGAAATAGTACTATGCTGCAGTGCGACTAACTTTTAGCATGTCATACCGACTTTTTCTATCAATTGTTTGTCTGGCCACCATCACTGACCCATAAGTATCTTGTCATCAACGTCCAGCCATAAAATTAATTGCTAGAAAACATGAATCCAAGATGTTAAAAAAAGTGTATAATAGATTTTATCATTGTGGTTTAAGAAGACGTAAATGTACTTATGTTACTTAATATTGGATATCATTATGATAATTATTTAAAGAACTTCGAAGAAACATGTTGTAGTGCGGGTTTTTCATACGAGGTATCAAATATTACCTAATGTTTGACGTCAGTAAGACGTCATTTTCGTGACGAAAAGTTGTCGAGAATAGTTATTTACGTAACTAGTACAGAAATTGAGTGTTTGGCATACGAATGAAATGTTGACGACTGAAATGATGACCAAGGCCTAAGACTCATTCGTACTAGTTTTATATATTATTTTTTTAGCACGAATTCATGGAAACTTACGAGTGTATATTGTTGAGATCATTCTCAACATGTGAGGCGGCAGCCATGTTGATTTATGTCATCCCGGTGTTTTGTTCACTATTGTTCCTTCAGTACCCAATAATTTTATATAGCTATGGCTCCTTTGCGGTGTGCCTACGGAAAGTATATTTAGCTGTAAGCGTACCTTAAAGTCACACTTTCGAATGAATAAACAGTGAAGGTAAATACAAGTCCCCACACATGAGTGCTGAAAAAACAGGGTATAACAATGTTTCATTGACAAATGCTCGCTTGTCACTAGTGGTTGTTTAGTAGTGATCCAGGCGCGTCAGCTGCTAAGGTCATTAGTCCCGTAAGTTTAGTGTAAGTTTTTGTTTGGGAGGTGGCTGTGATGTTGCCCCGCGGGACGGCGAGATCCGGGGCTCACCTTCCGCCGGCTAGCGGGGGTTTTCTCAACCAGGTATCTCCCACCAGTAGAGCACCGTCCCACCCGGGACAAGCTCTAAGCTCCCGACCCGTCTCCCGGCATGTGTAGTAGTGTAGTGCATGTTAGTGTAAGTGTGTGTGCGCAAGGGGTGAGGATAGGACAAGGAAGAGGAAGGGATGATCGCGCGCGTCCCGCGGCCCGTTTGGTACGGTACTGCTCCAGCATTCGCCTGGTGTTGATCGGAGGAACCATGGAAAACCGATCAGAGCCGCCGGCCTCCAGACAGCGACTGAATTCGACGTAGCTTTGTAACTCGTGTCGAAAATCCTCCCACCACAGTCGGGACTCGAACGCCAGGACCTCCCGGTGCGAGGCACTTCAGTGACATGAGGTGATGCCCTGAGCCAACTCTCCCGGTCCGTCCCTTGTCCGCGAGTGAGTTGTCAATCGCCTGCAGCCGGTTGAGTTGCAAGTGCGGTGCAAGTGAGCTTCCTGGTGCCGGGCGCCGCGCGGCCTTTGGGAGACGCGCCGCCGGCGGAGCGCCCGCGCGACTGGCCCAGAATAGCGGCTGCGCTCACCGAGGGAGGCGCGGCGCGGCGCGGGGCGGGGCGGGGCGAGCACGGTGGGCGTGGGTGGGAGCTGCGGTTGGGGGCAGGCAGAGGCGGGATGGGGCGGGGCAGAGTCGCTGGGCGTGGGTGGGAGCTGCGGTTAGAAGCGTGTGAGGGAAATGCAGGCAGGAGCGGGAGCGGTGGTGAAGGTGTGGCGGGAACAGGGCGGGTCGCGGAGGCAAGGCCGCGGTGGGTGTGGGTGAGATCTGCGGTTGGGAGCGTGGGAGGGAGTTGCGCGCAAATGAGTTGGTGGGGGTGGAGGTGGGCGGACGAGGACGGATGTGGATCGTGGATGGAGGCGGTGGGCGTGGGTGGGAGCAGAGGTTGAGGCCGTTGGAGCGAGCTGGAGCCGGAGCGCGGGGATAGACAGAGGGCGTAGACCGAGGCGGAGGCAGGTCGTAGGCGGTAGACGACTGGGAACGGATGAGAGCTGCAAGCGGGAGCGGATTTGATAGTGTAAGCAAAGCGGGGACGGTGGGTGTAGGAGGGAGTTGCGGGAGAAAGCGGTCGGGGACGGAAGGGTCCAAGGGTAGGGAGGGTAACGGACGGGGACGGGAGGATGAGAGGCGGCATCGAGTGGTAGGATTGGACGAATGCCGTGGGAGGGGATGGATTTGGAGGCAGAGGCAAAGGCGTGGCACGGACGGGGAGTGAGCGGAGGGGCAAGGACACGGGTCGGGGTGAGGTCGGTTGCGGAGGTGGAGGATGGAGAGGCGTGGCTGGTAGGAGGCCTGTGAGGGGACGGAGGGCACCCTGGCGGTGAGTTTCCGTGAGGTGAGGCGTCGATGAGTGAAGTTGAGGGCGCGTGGGAGGGGAGAGTGTGAAAGGGCGATACTTTTGGGTGAGGAGGAGAGGACTGGGCGGGACGGCAGTGACGACCCAGCGAGACTGCAGGCGGCGCCGGAGGGCGTGCGTGGAAGGCAGGCGGCCGAAGCATCGGGCGCTGACAGCTCAGACGAGAGCGAGGGGTATGGCTGCTGAGGGACCACAGGCGAAGGATGAGGATGTGGCGGTGTGTGGGGTGATGGGAAGGACAGTGCCGCGGCTGGGCGAGTCGGCAGCATGAGGATGGGTGGGGCAGGCGGGGGCAGCAGGGGTCGTTGCAAGCGGGGCGCAAGTGGCGGCGGGGAGGTGGGGCGGTGGGTGACGTGGGTGGCATGGTGGTCGGGGAGCGGAGCGGAAGACGCGCCGTCTGCCTCGCAGAAGCGTGAGCGCCGTTTTTGTGCGGCCACATGCTTCCTTAAGTGGCAGACGGGAGTCACGACAGCCATGACGGGTGGACGCACTTCGGCTGCCTGGCCGTTAGCTCCTTATACACCCAGTGGCTTCACGATGCCGTATCTGATAACTGGAATCGTTATTAACACCACTGCTGAAAGCCTAATGATTACCAAAGTAGAAACACTGCCGGTTTTATATTTCTAGTGGTCAATTAGGTTACTATTACTACTTAAAACGTTAACTCTTTTACTCGTATGGCTTCAATTACTGGAGAGATACAATGGCAGCCAGACCTAGAACGCGGCCACCGTTGATTCCTCCGCAAACTCATTTGCGTTGAAATACAATGCTAATGATTATTATTACGTTATTATTATTATTATTATTATTATTATTATTATTATTATTATTATTATTATCTGTGCATTATATAGATTGATTATTTAGTATTTTCGGGCGCGTGAACTGCTAAGATCATTAGTCCCATAAGTGAAGTGCATGTTTCTTTTTTGTGTGATGGCGGTGATCTTCCTCCAGGATGAGGAGTTGCGGCGCCGACCTACAAATTGGCTAGCGGGGTTTTCCCAAACCAGATATCTCCCACCAGCAGGGCACTGACTTAGCCGGGACTCGCTCTAATCTTCCGACAGGTCTCTAGACATGTGTGGTACTGTAGTGCATCTAAGTGTTTGTAAGTAAGGGGTGAGGAGAGGAAGTAGGAAGAGAAGATCGCGCGCGGTCCGTTTATTAGGGTACTGCTCCGGCATTCGCCTGGTGTTGGTCGGAGAATGCACGGAAAACTACCGATCAGAGCAGCCGGCCGCTAGAATTCTCCTCCAGACTGTGTTTGAATTCGACCTGGTTGTATAGCTAGTGTCGAAAATTCTGCTAATTAGCATGATAACACGACAGTTGTAATTAGAAATGAAGATGAAAATGGTGCAATGGAAGAATTAGAGGTAAGTGAAAAACGAGAACTTTGAGGAAACTTATCGCGAATCCGGTTTATCCGTCTAAACTCCACAAGGGTCAGCTGGACTTCGTCTCCGGGACCCAGAGGTACAAAGAAAGCACCCGGCCACATCGCCACATATTAAACATTTCCAAACATTTTTATAAAACATTTTATGCGTCGTTCTTTGAAAGTTTTGTCATCTGGGCAGTACGGTTTCAACAAACTCAAAAAATATTGTATGTTCCCAGGCCTTTTAAGCGACATGAAAAATAAAGATCACTTTTGACGAAATATGTATGATTATAGGTAAAATGTAGGTGGTTTCTCTTCTGTTTTTTAATTTTTATTTTATTTTATTTTTGTAAACTGTTCCCGAAAATACATTCTCTGTGTGACGCGTGAGGTAAAGAACAGAGTGCGCCTGTAAATGTAACCTCTCTGGTCAAGGAGGAAAACCCCAAGGGTCAACTGTTGTGTTAACATTCAATTCGTCGTGTCGAAGTCGGTGCACGCGACGCCGTTCGGAGGCGTTTGTTCTTGCGTTGAATTCTCCCCTAGTAATGTACAGTTGTTTGGACGACTTGAAAGAAGGAATGCTTAAAAAAATAAGGTCTTTTCCATCGGCCTTAATTGAAGGAGGGAGACGGGCATTGCATTCTGAACCGCCGGCCTGTAACTGCACTGTAGGAGGAGTAATTGCATGATTTATTTTTTATCGCTTCTAACAACTACTCTGGATTAGATAATGTTAACTTTGCTTTATCCATGCCTAAAACTGTTGCAAATGTGTAATGGTCAGTAATAACGTGTTTTTTCCTTAACGGTTGACGGCTAATAAAACGAAATTAATCCTTTACGGTTTTGAACAGGATTTGTAGGAAGTGAATCACTAAAACAGAACGAAAACAACTTCTCCCTGAAAAAATATTTTAAAAACAAAATATTTTGATAAAGGCTTGAAATTCCTCTTTCTTGGGTCACACTCTGAAACTACTTCTTTCATGTGTTCACACGAGCATTTATTCGCAGCAAACGTTTAGCCAATACTACATAAATGTTTTATATTAGGCTCTTTTCCGAAACATTACATAAAAACACATCATTTTAAGAATAACATCATCGACATCTTTTAATTTTTGAAATTATTCCTTTTTCTTCATAATTCTGACATTAAAAAAATTAAATAGATTCTTGTAGGCTGTGGAAAATTTTTGGATATTCATTCTGTTGCTGCTACTTAGAATAACTACTTGTGGCAATACAAGTACAAATATATTTTTCTACCTCTATGTTCGCCTTTTCTATCGAGATCGAGTAATAAACTAGCGAAAAATTGTACATGACCTTATTTAAAAATCTGTCTTTTAAGGACAGATTTCATTACCGGAAAAATCTGTATCTTTCATATTTTAATTATAGGACGAAAATACTCCGAAAAAAATTGAACTTTTGCAATTTTCGAAAAATCAGGGTTTTTAACGAACATAACTATACCATTTTCTTGAACGTCCTTCATAGTACCAAACAACACAATTTAATAATTTAATAAAAAATGATGGAGCCATTTTGTTGACAATTTTGAAAATTGTTCCAGGGGCTTAGGTAAAGTACCACCCAAAATTAAAATATCGGTTTCAAATTGAACGGCGCGCGGCAATCAGCCAGATCGACAGGGAAATATTAATTTTGGAAAAAATCAGCTGAACGGTTTAGCCACTGTCGTTGTTCACAGACTGACAGAAAGATGGAAAGGCGTTTTGCCGTCATTCAATTTTTTGGTAACAACGACCCACAAAATGTGGATTCCGGTTACACCACGTGTTCGAGGATTTTCTCTAAATTTATGCAACTGTATTTATCCACTTTTTTGACACCAGGGCCCTGTAGTAAGATTTTTTCTGCCAAAAATTCGCCGTTTTTCGCGCAGCATTATATAATTGTGTCTCTGCTCCGTAGCGAGAAAGTAAGAAGGAGCGAAAGAGCTTGCTGAAAAGATCGATGTGTGGGCGAATAGGAAGTCAGATCTGACGTTCATCTTAATGCAAACCCGCACTGAGAAGCATGGTAAGGCTCACACACAACGGGCGTCTGGGGCCTACAAGTGGGCGTTAACGCACAGCTTAAACAATGAATAGTAATTTTTCAAAAATATTCTCTAAAAAATGCCCCTTTCAGTGTAATGTTTAAAGCGGGTGACAATATTTTCGAGGAATAGTCAGTTAGTATGTACACTGTCCTTTTCGACGTCGAGAATTTTGTTGATAAAGAATATAATTAAAACATGCTAAAAGGGATCACTGTTCATATAATAGTGAACAAAAAAAGGTTTGCCATTAGTTTGAGGCGTTGAGAATCTATATGGGATAAATCCAGAAATTGTACTTTTCTAGAACACTAATTATACCCTCCAATATGTTGCTTTTTTAGAGGATTAGAAAATGAAATTCGTATTATGGTTGTTCTGATTATTTCCAACTTGCCGCATTCCAATGACAACTGCAGCACCTCATTTCAGAAAACACCACTCAAACCCAATATGGAATCGAATATTTCATTTTGGGTTTTAGTGGTATAACTTACTGGATAATTACTATGAACCGGGGGAAATGTTCTAAAGAAAATGATAAAATATGTTTCGAAACATTGAAATTGAAAGAATGCAGTGTTAAGCAGGGTAGTTAAGTTAAAGAGTTCAATGAAAATTGTTTCATGGACGGTGATTAAATGAATAGTTGTGAAGTGGACAGAATGGGTATTACTAGTATAGTTTTCGCCGAAGCAATATATTAAAAACCCTTCAGGACTGGCCCTCTGGAAGCGTTTCTGCGATAATAATAATATTATTAATAATAATAGCAATAATAATATAATAGTAATAATACATTTTTCCAAAGTTTCAAAAGATTATTGAGAATTACACGATTCTAATTAAAATGTTAAATTCCGTATCTTCAGTAGATAACTCAAGTCTATCATTTCTATTTCAAAAATTATAATAATTTTAACTCTTTATTCTATTTGATGAAATTCACATGGAACGAGTGATATTTCTCTTAGCAAACATATCAAATTTTGGTTTGTAAATTATATCCTGATTTTTTATATCTTTAATTTTCAATTTCACAAACATTATCTCCACTTACAACTCTTGCATTCTGAACGTCTCAATGAACATAAATAGTTTATTTCACAAACTTTGATATCACACATTTTCAGTGATTAGAAAAATAGAAAACTAAATAAATGTAATATTGTTCCAATGGCTCGAGATAACTATTTCCTTTTCTAATTACAAGTTTTACAATCAACAAAGAGCTAATCCTGCTAAACAGAAAATACACACTTCTATTTTGTATAGAACAAAGAACGTTGCAATATTTTATTCCATGTCTAGCGTGGATGTTTTCAATGAGAATTTATTCCAATAAGTTTTCAGTGCGACGCATCAGTAATGATATCGATGAATTGGGAAGGGTAATTAAGAATAAACTAGATTCGTCAGCGGAGAGTGTAATGCAGTGATCGTGCGTATCGCCAGAGATGCCATCGGCGCGATTCCACCCAGCTGTAATGAACTTGTGTGAATATGTGGTGAACATCAGCGAGTTTATGCCGGCTGCCGGGATTGAATTCGTGGTTCGGCTAATCTGATGGATATTTCCCCGATCATTTCCTGGAAAACATCGGAAAATCACTTTCTACAAAGGGTCGCGAATTGTTCTATATTTCCTCTTTCCCATCATATCAAACCCTGATTGAGACACCATGTGCGTATGAGGGAGTGTGTAGGTCCCATACCCTCCACATAACCACATCATACCTCATAATCAGCCTACGCCGATGAGGAATAGGTCAACATCCTACAGGAGATTAAATAAGGCAAGTAAATAAACAAGTGTAATTTTTTTAAAGGGATCATACAACTCGAGTGTTGACAAGTTTATTCAGGCAGTAAATTCATTGCTTAGAAAGCTATAAACGCTGCCCGTGACATGAAACTCACGATATGTTCCTATCTTCTTTTTTTGTTCTTGTTCTTATTGTAGTTTTTCTTCTACTTTCTTCGTCTTCCTCTTTCTTCTTCTAGTTTATTTGTGCCACACTCCAGAAGAACATTGACAACCAACCACAGATAATTGATACTTGGATTGCCTAGGTAATAAAATAACAGACGATTACTGAATAGTTTAGTGGTTTGCAAGGGCCTTTTTCACTACGAGATGAAAACAATGATGCCTTCCACGGGAACGAAACCCAGAACCCTAGATATTTCCAACGTATCACTTACGTTGTTCAGGTTGGGAATACAGCATCACGGCTGCAGACAGAGGAAACCGCCATCTGATGGCGAGTGCGACCCCACCAAGCGCTGCATTCTGTTCGTAGAGTGTTCTCTGCGGCGTCTAGCGTTTATGATTGTAACAAAAACTCTTGGAATTCCATCGTCGGAACAAATGAGTGGAAGGGCCTCCCGCCCCATCTACGCCCACGAGCCGTCGCCGCAGCCGTCAGAGCTATTTTGATTCTCATTTTTCGCTCCATCGGCCCCTTTGTCGAGGCGCGCGCTCGCGTGACAGCGCGCGGCGCGGCCTTCAGCTGTTTCCCTCGCTCTTATGCCGCTGTTGCTTTTATTATTATTCCTCTAAATTCACGACTAAAGATTTTATGAGTCGGTTGAACATAAAATCTACCCCGGGTTGCTACCATATTCCTTAGGAGGATATCTAGGGACTGATGGACACCTCTACAATACTTTGTTCAATACAGCAATGTTGTTGTTATTATTATTGTGGTTATTATTATCATGTTGGCCATTGGTATTATTATTCGTCTAATTCACGACTGAATAAGTTATGATTCGGTTGATTATAAAGTCTACTTCGGGTTGCAACCAGCTTCCTAAGGAGCAGACCTAGGGACTGTCGGTGCCTATATACCGGAAGCGGTAGCTCAGTGCATCAACTGATGCCACTGCAGCGCCTCTGATCGGGAGGTCCTAGGTTCCCACTCCCCACGGCGGCAGGATTTTCGACACTAGCTTTTCAGCTAGGTCGAATTCAGTCGCTGTCTGGAGGAGAATTCTAGCGGCCGGCTGCTCTGATCGGTAGTTTTCCGTGGTTTCTCCGATCAACACCAGGCGAATGCCGGAGCAGTACCCGAACAAACGGGCCATGGAGCGCGTGCGATCTTTCCTTCCTCTTCCTTGCCCTATCTTCTCCCCTTACACACGCACACTTACACTAACATGCACTACACACCCACACATTCCGGGAGACCGGTCGGGAGCTTAGAGCCTGTCCCGGCTGGGGCGGTGCCCCGATGGTGGGAAAGTCCTGGTTAGGGGGAAACACCACTAGCCGACGGTAGGTCGGCACCGGATCTCGCCATCCAGCGGGGGAAGATCACCGCCATCTCCTGAGAAAAAAACATGCACTACACTAACGGGACTAATGACCCAAGCAGTTGACGCGCCCGGAAACACGAAAAAATCAATAAATCAATCGGTGCCTATACGATACTTTGCACAAAATGTGAGCTGTTCCCAATAAAGCAACTTCTTGCACTTCCCAGTCCTTTGATTGGCCTGGGAGTTAAGCCAAAATCTTACACCAATTTTGTGGGAAAAGGTCTGTCAGAGGAGATAACTACGCATCCTATTGTGTCTTTTGAAGTATTCGGTCTTTGGTAGAATTGAACAAGCCGAGATGATACGATCAGTGGTTTCTACTTGTTCCTGGCAAAGCGACATTTATCTTCGGAAATTTTGAGAATAATTTTATCATAATGTGCTCTCAACACTTTATCCTGTGCACCTATTACATCTGCTTCCTATTCTGTCTTCATTCTTCCCATTTTAAGCCACATAAATGATTGATCTTTATTGATCTGCACCTTTTTCATTCTTTTTAGATATTGTCCATGGAGTGGTTTGTCTCTCTACGATTTCTTTAACATTATTTGTGTCTCAAATTTCATTATACGAAGCATCAGAAGTCCAGTGTCAGTAATTGTTGTTATTATTATTATTAAATTCTTTTCAACTAATTTTGGACGCTAAAGCCTCAAAACAGTGCCCCAGAACCAACATTCAGGACAGCCGCAAGTATACAGTCTACTACGGAGGTCAAGAGCAATACTTGATTTCTTATTTGTTTATTGCTTTATTGCGAAAAGAGTTTTAAAAAACTGTATACGACCTACGGGAGGATAAGTACAGGGGATACGTACAAGGCAAATCAGTATGTACCTGCACTCATGTTTACAATTGGTTCTAACAGCAGTACAAAAATTACAATGAGACCATTCTTCGACTTACGCACCATCGTTTTCAATATGCTTGGTCCATCAACACGCCGGATTTCCAGACTCCTCAGAAATAAGGATTTTTGTTTGAGCAGCAAGCAATGAATGCACAGTTTCCTCACCTCTATGACGGAAGCAAATATTCTGCCTCATTAAGAAGACCAAACAGATGGTAATTCGTGTAAGTGATATGCTCTGGCACCTCTAAATACAGATTTTGAAGAGCTTGGGTAGCAGGTATGTGGATAAGCGTCGTCTTGTAAGAAAATATTTCGACAATTCATCTCGGCGTTCTCATATGCAGAACTTGACTAACGTGCATGTGATTTGTTACGTCAACAGTCGCTCATCGGTTATTCATAATAAGGGCAAGAACTTTTTACTGATTCGTAGACATGAATATTCATCAGTTTTTTAATCTCTTCAAGAGACTTTTGGAACTAGCCCAAGAGCGAAGATAATAATAAAGGGCTTTTCTCACTTGCTACGTATGCCAATGACCTTTAACTAGCCAAGCGAATTCAGTATTTTTATTTCTTTTAATATACCTCTTGCACAAATTAGTGCTCTTATTTATAGATCCAGGTACTTTAGGGATTTTTAAAACCCTTGTCGGTGTTTTTTGGGAGGTGTTGAGAATCAAGCATGGAAACAGTGAAATGAAATGCTTGATACTAAAACCTGAAGACTAGAGACAGGAGTGAACTCTACAGATACCCAGGGGGCCTTCTGTATTAATTTACGCTTTTCTGAGCATGCAAAATTAATATACAACTGTATGTTTAAGGTTTTATTTCTCTATACAATCCTGGACAAAGGATCCAATATCCTCTAATGATAAAATATAATTTCGGTTTATAAACTAGTTTTAAAAGTGATACAATGATAAGCAACATGATCAACAGACTTTTATTTGCATTTGCCAGATTGCTTTGTCGTCAGTACTGCAAGCGTGACGAGAATTCGGAGACAGCACACTGCTGTATCTCATTTTAAAATTTTAATTCTAACAAATGATTTCTTCTGCAAAAGTAGCTTAAACTCCAGACCACCGCCAAAAGTTTCATTATGAAAGTTCAAGAAACATAAAACTAGTAAATATTTTTTCTAACTTCGTAATTTGATTTGATTTATTTGGTCGAAAACAGTAAAATTATTCAGGATGACGTATGGGGGAAAAGATTTTCTGTCTTTGTACAGTAAAGTATCCAGAGAAAAATTAGTTCGATTATTAACGTGAATATATTATTTCTAAAATCATCTTATGAAGATTCGACACTGGACTGAATACATAACTCATAAATACAAAACTCTCCTACTATAAATGTTTATTTCATACAATGTTCAGTTGTAGTAAAATTGATTTTGAATGAACAAGTTGGATTTGTGGGATCGCCAAGCTTTAGACTTAAGAATCGTATGTGCATTGATTTATTACTATTCCAGAGTCCGATCCATCACGCTCCAAATTCGGACGTTTATAGTTCCATAAAAGTTCTTATAAACATCACTCTCGGATTTAGAGCATGATGATTAAGAGTCTGTAGACCATATATTGCTACAAGAACATAAATATTCTGACCCATTTCAGCATAAATTTGCCAAATTACATTTCAATTGTACAAAATATGGAATACTTTTTATTTACAGAGTAGGTGGCGTATTTATTCATTTATTTTTTTGGGAGTGCCGATGAATTTCCTTATTGGTCCATTGCATGATATATATTACTAAATTCCAATGCGCGCGAAAATTGAAAGGAAACTACGCGGGCTCCGAGCATGTGAGAAGTATTAGTAAAAGATTTGTTGCAGTGTTGTACAAGGGTTTATTTGTTTCTTAGCAGTGAGTGTATTACTTTTTGGACAAATCTTTTTGTGGGGGTTTCTTCACCAGTACTTTTGCTGCTGCAAGGCATTGGTATCAAAGTGCATATACAAAGCCAAAAATAAGAAAAAAGTTTGTCGAAAATTAACAGCCATTATTAAACTAGATTTTTTACATTTACAAGTTTCCCGATAATTAGTATTTCGAATATTCGATTTTCAGATAATTTCGAGTAATTAGAATATCTTTGAGATCTCATTGAAATGCGAGAGTTTAAAAACTGTTTTTTATTTCACTATTTAAAATATTTGAACGGACCTCGTGAAGATGTTGGTACACTTGACAGACTGCAGTGCCTCTGACCGGAAGGAGCTACGGTTCGAGTCCCCATGATGCCATGGTTTTTGATACTAGCTAACAGCTAGGATGAGTTCAGCCGCTGTCTGAACTCATCCTGGAGAATTCTACCGGCTGCTCTGATGTAGGCATCCGTGGTTTCTCCTATCAACACCAGATGAATCCCGGAGTAGTACCCTAACAAACAGGCCATGGACCGTGCGCGATCTTTCCTTCCCCTTTTTTGTCCTACATTCAACCCTTACTTACACACACTTACACGAACTACACTACCACACATGCCGGGAGTACAGACAGTAGCTGAGAGCTAGTCCCAGCTGGAGCGGTGCCTCGCTGGTGGGAGATACCTGGTTGGGAAAAACCATTAAGCCGACGGTAATACGGCGCAGGATCTCGCTATCCAGAGCACTGTCACCTCCCGCGATAAAACATGTTCTACACTTACGGTAAAAATGACCTTAGCCGTTCACGTGCTCGTAATCACTAATCAATGAAACGCACATGGACGCAAGGAACATGGCAAGCGCAGAAAAAGAGTGCACACAGTCTGTACTGCACGCAGTGCAATGATGCAGTGTGAGCACACATTGTAGGGTAATATTGTGTCTTCTGGGGAATGTCTGAACGTAGTAATATAAGTAGTGACGGAGATTCCGACAGTGAATTGGAAACCTTCATGTTGCTTTAACTCACACTAAAACAGAAATGGTAGCCGTGGGAGAGCGCATATAAGAAGAAAATGAAAATCCACGGGAAAGTTTTTTTTTAAATTCAAAATTCAAGTAGTATATGACTTAGTGTAGGGATCACAGAATTTTGAAAATGTGCACACAATTCACTTCTCCCCATGGCACGTCATTCGCAGTTTTAACTGTTTTTTTGACGTTAAATAAATAAATAAATGAAGTTTTTTTATGTCCGAATTATCTGTCAGAACATTTACCTTGCAGAACTTTCGTTAAAAACCATCCATATCCAGCAAAAGTCCAGTTCAATGAAGTGTGTTGTATTGTACAAAACTGAATTTACACTGAAGGATGTAATGCTGGAAGATCAATAGAAACGTTTGCAGTACAAACCTCCGGCAATTCTGATCAAAATGCTCTGTTTTAACCTTATTAATTCCAAAGAATAAATAAATGGTCCTATGCATTACCAGCGGGAGAGGGGGCTCTAGAACTCACCCGTTAAATTTTCATTTCACTGATGTTTTGACGAGTTTGATAAGTTAATTATTTGATAAATTATTAATAAACATATGCATTCATTTAAATAAAACCCATTATTAAAAGTTTGGCTCTGTAAACGAAAAAAATATTGCATTTCTCTCTTCCGTAAGTGTATTTAATGACAAAGCATTAATTTTACATTAAATAAAGGCCGACACTTACTTTTCAACGGGCGTCATTTACTTTTTACGTCAAATAAAGGCCGATAATAATTTCATTACACAGCAATTTATTAAACTCTATTGTACTAAAATTTAGAATGCTACAATTATTTTGAAAACGTATTCTGCTTTTTCAGAGTTCATACTACCGAAATGTGTATCCGCGGCCAAAAACGCGACAATAACACAAATTTAATAAACAGTTATGGTAAATTCCATCATCATTGTTTAATCAAAAAGCAAATTATAAACAATATCAATGATTTTCAGCTGCTTAAAAAATGAAACCTATAAAAAAAATCATCACTAGTTGTGTGAGCCCCCTCTCTTAGGAATGTTATGGTTAAACCTAACTTTTCTATAGTCATCATCGTTTGTGTCAAATAGAACCGTTTCTCTTAGGTCACTGAGTTCCTCGATGCCAAACACGTTGCACAAGCTCACGCCAGAAACTGATTTTGAACACTGCAGCACACGTCTCAAGAAGGGCCTGTTCTGCCCCCAGCTGGACTGTCTCAAATTGCGCAGGAGCTTTGATATCTTGGCGAGTCGGAGACCTGTGCTGCACCGCCTGAGTCATCTCCCCACTCCCACCCCAGGTGCGCCTGCCCTTCGCTTTTGGGAGGCCAAAAATAACGGTTTTTAGGTTTTCCGGCTTTTCACTCTCGGCGTAATCTGGCGGAACACTCGAATCAAAATAACCCGTTATTGAAATAACAGATTTTTCGTTTCACTAAATGTTTATACATAAACATTATTTATACTGTTGCAGAAACAATGCAGTGTATGAATTCCAGAACCAGACCTTTAAATAGCCTAGATAATAAACAATCTAAAATTGATATCGTTAACTAAGGAATAGATAAGAAATGTTATGAATTTTAGGTATAATAGGTCTAGTTCTTCTATTATTGTACAATCATGGAAAGCGTTTATAAGTAATTTCGAGTGTCTACGTCAAGAAAAAGCAGACAAAAGCCTTCAAATACAATGCCATCATATACAGAAGCACACGCAGATTATTTCCGTGCATGGGTCGGAAGCTCTAGGAAGCACCGGCTACACAGTCGGCCACTGGTCCCGGCTACAGACTGCACGTGCCGCTTTCCATAAATATTATTTAAGATTGATCCTTCCAGTCCACCACCGCTGTCACTGCGTCCGGGCACAAGATGCAGGAGTGGCCAACGCTCGATACTTGTGGCCGCAACTCGCGGTCTACTCTATCCTAGTTGTCTCAGAACCAAATAGCAGGAATTAGCGTCTCGGTCCAATTTTAAACATTTACTCTCTTTTATGTTCACTGAAACGTAATAAAAAGTTGCAAGTAACCGATATTTAAAACCTTGAAATTGCAATTTAACTACAATGCTTTAACAAAATCCGGTCTTTCGTTTCTTGGAGATTTTTTTAACTTTCACGCAGGGGTGTTCTTGGTTTGCGTATCTTTAATCATTTCGTTAAATGAACTTGCAGCAAATGATAGTCATCGGAACAAAAAAAATTCATTAAAGTAATGGCTACCAAATAATATCTCATCTAATAACATTCCAAACTAGTTTAGTTTGTTGGCATTCTTTTCAACCGAATGTTACTCAATACTTTGGCAATTACGTTGATAGAGACTATTATAAGCATCTCTGTCAACACTCAAGACACATCTAACTCGTAAGAGAGCCTGAAGGTAGACGTTCGCCGCAGCCAAACTAGCGAAAAACGATCGTCACGATTTTCAGCACTTCAAAGCAGCCAAACTAACGAAAAACGATCGTCACGATTTTCAGCACTTCAAAGCATTGCAGTTGTGCATCCAGCTATAATGTTGAGGTCACTGGTCACCAGTGTCATGGAGACATTCGATGCAAACATACGCCCGTACTTTGTGGGCGGTAGGGGCCATGGTCCCCCTAAATAAGGGACTACAAGATCTTACGCAAAAAAGCATTTTATTTCCTTAAATTTGTTCAAACTCTGATTCTTAGTTTTTTTAACTTGATAATTTGGGAAAGTGTTGTACATTTGAGGAAAAGGCTCTCCAAGCAATTTGACAACACAGTGAACCATTTAACATAAAATCAATTGTTTTTATTAATTCAATAATTAAAGATATCATTTCAATGTCCTTGTATAATTTATTTATTTACTTGTAAAATATTTTTATATGTCTAAAAAACGTTACTGGAAAAGGGGGCCCAGAAATGTTGCCCCTCTCGATTTAGGCCGCGCAGGACTAGGGATACGTTTTCTTTGATCGGCAATATCGACGATACATTTAACGACATCTTCATACTAATATCGCCAATGCAAATGCAATTAGAGTCTTCATACATGAGTTCAAAAACCCTACACGCAGAGAGAAGGAACCACTTGTAGCGGGTATGAATCACAGTGGCTGAATCAACGTGCACAAATATTCTTCTCCCCCATACGTCATATACAGTTTTTACAGTTTTTTGACGAAATAAATCAAATCAAAACCACTAGTCGCTGAGGCCAGTGTCTAGTGGCCTTAGGGGACCGCTGCGTGTTGCAGGACCTGAACGCAGCGGGTGGCATCGTCGACGCACAGCGAAGAGGGAGGGGAGGGGCGGTTTCGCACGCGGCGCACGAACATCCGCCGCGCGTGCGCCTGGCGCGTGCACGTGCGTCGCTTTACGGCGCCTTCGCGAATCGCAGCCGCTCCGCCCCACCCCCACCCCAACGGCCCCCGCGACGCCGCGACGCTCGCTCGCGCATTCCGATCTGTCGGCGCCGCGCCGCTGCAACAGCACCGCAGCGCGCGCACGAAAAAAAGCGAGAGAAACAGAGAGAAAGAGAGGGGAAAGAGAGAGAGAAAGAGATAGAGAAACAGAGAGAAAGAGAGGGAAGGAGAGAGAGGGAAAGAGAGAAAGAGAGGGAAAGAGAGAGAGAAAGAGAGGGAAAGAGAGAGAAAGAGAGAGAAAGAGAGAGAAAGACAGAGAGAAATGGAGAGAGAAAGAGAAAGAGAGAGATGGAAAGCTGGAAGATAGAAGTCCGGCTGCGAAAGCTCAGCTGCAACATCAATGTAGTTTCTTGTTTGATAGATTAGTGATTCCGTGCGCGTCAACTGCTAAGGTCATTGTCCCGTGATCGCAGTGTATGTTTTCCTCGAGAGGTGGCGGTGATTTCCCCCTGCTGGATGATGAGAATCCGGCGTCGAGCTACCGTTGCCTAGCGGAGTTTTGCCCAACCAGGTATCTCTCATCAGCAGGGCATCAATATAGTTGACTGAGAGACCCTAGGTTTCGAGTACCGACGTTAGCGGATTTTTGATGCTTCGTAGGAGGGTCGAATTCAACCACAATCTGCAGGAGGATCCTAGGGAACGGATGCACTGATCGGTAGTTTCTCGTGTTTTTTTCCGATGGGTACTTGTCGAATGCTGGAGCAGTACCTTAACAAACGGACCACGAACTGCGCGCAATTATTTGTTTCTTTGTTGTTTGTTGTTGTTTTTTGCCCTCTAATGATCTCTTACACTCAAACTTAGTCTAACGTATACTACATACAAATGTCGGGAGCTTAAAGCTTGATCCATCTGGGGAGGTGTCCAGCTTTTGGAGATACCTAGAGAAGGAAATCTAGCAAGCAGACGTGTAGGCCAGCGCCGGATGTCAGAAGACGGGAGAGGAAAACTACCAATATGCAGTACGCTTAACTAAAACTAACACCCGAAGGATGTCGATCACTTTGTATATGGCTGATATAAAACACCATTTAGTCCTGACAGTGGAAAATTTCCGACATATTATACACCAAAATACAAATGTTATCTTTACGCATTTCCGTAGCGTAACCACTACAAAATTATTTCTACTTAATTAAATGCGTTCACTCCACATGTCCTGCATTTAACTACATGCTTTAGTTCATCATCATCATCATCATCATCATCATCATCATTATCACCATCATGTGTTAAGCTTATTGGCCCGTTCCGTCTTCAAGAGTATCCTTCCATCGCCTTACTTCTCCTCCCGTTCGATTTGTGTAGTTGTGGAGGATTTTGGGCATTCGATCTTCCGGCATTCTCATTAAATGACCATCATCATCGTTTAGTTGTTACTCATAAATATTCGCGTGTTGTTCGGCCAGCGGACACGTGAATGCGCCAGCTCTCGCTGCTCCGCATCCTTGGAGTCGAACGCTGCGCTCTGCAAGCACTCACTCCGCAGCGCGTCGCGTCGGAGAGACGCTTCACCCCGAGAAGACTGATGGGAATGACGCAGGACAGAGCGAGCTGGCCAAATACGTGGATCCATTACCTTACACCTAATTACGACGTGAGATCTCCACTAGCTGTAATGTAAGTCCAGGATGTATGAGCTCTGGAGTTTTCTGCCAGGCGGTGGCCTCTGGCAACCCACAGAATTCGAGAGTCCAGTCGAACATTCGACGATAAAATGTGTATGCAACGCTCGTTCGAGCATTCCCACGCCTGGCCAAAGCGTGCGTTGCAAGGCTGTCACATCCTTGGAATTGCAAGCTACGGTCGGTGGCACTTCACAGAGCGCAGGGAGTGTATATGCAGCCTGACGAGCCTTGGTAGACTAAGAAGAACATATCGAGAAACAGAGATAATACGTGACTAGCATGCCCGCGTCGTATGTGGTAAACGTCCCAACTCCCACGTCCGAATAAAGGAAAAAAGAAGTGAAACTTTTTTTCTTCACAGAATTTGAGTTACTGCACGTCTTACCCATACCATGCTGTTGGGATTTTCAGAAACGCCAAACTCCTCAAAACGCAATAGAATGTTCCAAAATGTATCTTTTGAATATTACACAACGAGGAACTTAATTATATGCCCTTCGGCATGGAATATCAAGATTCCAAAACGCTCAGTATTTGAGCCCTGCCAGATCGGTGAGATGAAACATCGTTAAACGTACGTTACGAGATTGCATCTGCGCTGTCTAATTTAGACGCGTCGCTCCTACAGAATATTTTTCTTTTAAGATCTCATTTATAAAGCTCGGATGGGTTTAAGCGTAAAATTACAGAAATAATATAATAGAGCGTCATTTGTCATATACCTCTCCATTCATGCCTCTCATTGATCTCCTTTGTCCCTCGGTCCTTCTCTCTCATTCTTCGTTTTCCTCTCCCTCTTCTTTGTTCCTCTTTTCCTCCCTCTCTAATGGCTTTGAGGTTGGGGTTTTGTTCCGAAATTCGGATGAGGTTATATTGAGGTTATGAGTTGCATAATTATTTAACGTACTTACTTAATTAGGATCCCAAAGAATTGATGGAAATAATTCACAGAAATGAAAGATTAGAGTGGCGATCAAAGATCAGACCAAGTAATTCTTTATTCAGGTAGTTGGTTATCTGATCCGGCTATTTGGCTGGGAGGTTCACACGAAGCTTGCAGAGTTTTAAGGTCACAACACATCACAAAGACCCAAGACTAGGATCAGATACGTGAGCGACATTTTAAGGAATCAGAAGGTGACAAAACTACTGAAAATACAAAAAATATCGGAAATCGAATTTGCTTTTATACAGGAAAAAGATAGAACAGAATAGACCACAGCAAGTACACCCACTGTAAAAGCCACCCAATCAATGACTAGAAAGAGCGGAGGAAAGCTCACAGAATAACGAGATTAAGTGGCGTAAAAATCAACTACTTCGAAGCTGCCACATATATCCCTCCTATAATCTTCATTAGGCAAGTTCAAAGTATGCAGACACATAAAACAAGTGTAATATACAGAGGGTAGGTTGTGGTTATCAAAGGGACTGATTTCAACTTCGTAACTCAATTCTGAGCCATGGAACTTGCACACAAGCGAGACTGACGATGACGGCAAAGCTGTCGAAAGCCGGCTACCTTAATAAAAATAATATGTTGTTGAAGATGACCCATTTTATTTCTTCTCATAAGAACGTCAACAACACCACATCAGAATTCCCACAATTTACTGGCACACAAGCTGAGAATTTTTTAAAGCGTGAGGGCTGGCGCACGGGTTCTTTGGGGCCGACGCCAATACAAAGGTGTATCATAATCTGGGAATACCAGAGACCTGACCGCCTCAGTAGCTTCCTATGTGACCGCTATCACCACGTTGAAACTTGCGTTTGATTTTTAACAGACGCGGTGACGAATGAAAGAAGTCATTTCCCGCCCAGATCCTGCGCAACCTGCGCGCCACCTCTGGCATGACATGCAACGCTGACGCCTCGACTAGTCTACAGCTGACTGCGCGTTCGCAATAGGGTCACTGAATAACCAAAATATACTACACAGCACGAGAAGAGTATGTGCGATCATTGACCGACGGAGTATTTAAATGAAACGGAAGAAGTCATGGGTGGTGTTGATAGTGAATTTGAAGATCACTCGTCGGAAAGAAAATAAGAAACTGGGACGGAGACCGAAGGAAGAATTTGTTTTGTTATTGTCAACAATACATTACGATGGAAGATACACAAACCCGAAATTATTACGGTTTATACCGAAAAAGAATCAGACGGTGAAGTCGATGAACTGTGTGCAACCTAAAGCGTCAGACGTGTAACCATTGATCTCTCTCAATTTCTTTTTCGTTGTTGAACATCGCTGGCATCAACAGTTACAGAAAGTCGCAAAACATCTGTAAAGTCTCGAAATCGTTTTTCGCCTTTATTTATTATTTTTCGTAGAATAAATTGATTAATTGATTAGTGATTCCGGGAGCATCGACTGCTATGGCCATTAGTCCCATAAGTGTAGGCATATGTTGATCATGGAAGGTGGCAGTGTTCTCCCCCGCTGGATGGTGAGATGCGGCGCCGACCCACACGGCTGCTTGAGGTATTCCACATCTAGGCATCTTACCGGGAGCGGTAGCTCAGTGCATCAACTGATGTCTCCTTGTCCTATCCTCTCCCCTTACATACACACTTACACTAACATGCACTACACTACCACATATTCCGGGAGACCAGACGGGAGCTTAGAGCTTGTCCCGGCTGGGGCGGTGCCCCGCTGGTGGGAGAGTCCTGGTTAGGGGGAAACTCCACTAGCCGACGGTAGGTCGGCGCGGGATCTCGCCATCCAGCGGGGGAAGATCACCGCCATCTCTCAAGGAAAAAACATGCACTACACTAACGGGACTCATGACCAAAGCGGTTGACGTGCCCGGAAACACGAAAAAATCAATCAATCAATCAATCTAGGCATCTTCCCCAGAGCAGCTGGGTGCTAGAACTATCCTCCAGAGAGCGTCTGAATTGGACCTAGCTACACAACTAGAGTCAGTTGATGCCTTGAGTCACCTCAGCCGATTTCATACAATAGATACATTGACTCCAATCCATGTACTTCTGTAAAAATAGTTTAACTAATTGATTTCTAGTTAGAAATTTAATTTATATTCCTTTACTCAACATTTCTCTTTTCGCTCACAGCGTGTTACAAATAGAATACGCAACACATTCGCAAGGTGATTCACGCATTCATCTTTTGCCGTCATCGCCACGCTCGGTCAATAACAACTCGCGCACAAATCACGTTTCGCGGACTTGTTAAGTAATATATAAGGATCATTCAAAAAGAAAGGAGTCGGAGGCCTAGGAACCAAAACCAGAACCTACGTATCAGAAGAAATGACCGTGGCGGTTGAAGCACTTGTCCCACTGCGACACAAGGCGGTGAATGGCTTGTCTCGTATCTCGTAAAATTCCTGGGGCTGAGTTGTGAACGAGTTCCTCGCGTAATGCTTGACGTCGTGGTCCGAGAAGAATCGTTTGCCCCTCAGAGCCTTTTTTACCAAATATGGCGTAATCACAGGGAGAGAGGTCTGGACTGTATAGAGGGTGACTGAGAACCTCCCACTTGTGTTTCTACAAGAGAGACGAGTTTATGATGACAGTTTCAGGCCCATGGAGTTATTCTGCTCCACGACAATGCACCATCTCATATGGCCAACACAATCACGGCAATCTTGCAAAAATTCAAGTGGGAGTTTGTCAGTCACCCTACATACAGTTCAGACCTTTCTCCCTGCAATTACGCCATTTTCGGTCCCTTTTTGTTCTGAGGGGCAAACGATTCACTTCTGACGACGACGTTAAGCAGTATTTACGTAACTCGTTCACAATGCATCCCCGGAAATTATACGAGACATTCACCGCCTTGTGTCGCAGTGGGTGTGCCCCAACAGTCAGGGACAATACTTCCAACAAACAGGAACTGGTTTTTGTTACAAGGCTTTCGGCTCGTTTCTTTTTTGAATGCTCCTTGTACTACATCGGATTCTAACTATTTATACTTGGGTTTTTCGAACGTGGCAGCTGAGGGTAGTATCTCCAAGATGGAATTTGGCATGACTTTTTCAGTCATTCTCAGTCCTGCTGCTAGAGTCGCTTGATCTGCAGCAGTGCTTGATGCGGCCGCGATCATGCGACATCTTGCGGCGGGACTGAGAATGACTGAAAAAGTCGTGCCGAATTCCATCTTGAATATACTACCCTCAACCGCATTTAGAAAAACCCAAGTATAAGATTGCTTCTTCGTATAGAACGATTTTCCTAAGGATGAGTCAAAGTGACATTTCGCGAAAACAAGTGAACATCACATTATTTCAGAGAAGTATCCCTCCGCCGCGACAGGTGTTCAGCGACGCCCCTTCGTAAAGTGCTAATGGCTCCTGTGAAAACATCCCTACGATGAAGTCTTCGAGTTTCGCTGTAGTATATGCACGTACGTGAGTCCGGGAAATATTTACATTTAATCACGTATGTGGAAAATCTCCTAACATGCTCTTACAATCAGTAAAAGAAAATTGCCACGAATGTAAATAGAAAGAAAAATGATTTTAAGCCGGAAACACGTGCACCGATAAGCATCTCCATTCAAGTCTCGGTTTTAAATAAAACATAATATTTATTACACAAAAAGTAAATTCAGTGTAATGTTAATAGAAAAAAAGGATTTTTACAGAAGAGCACATTACACTGCACTTCCTAATATGAATTATTTCTCGCGGCGCAGTATATTTTTGTCGGACAATGACACGACAAAATGAAGTGTCGAAGCCATTTACAAGTTAGCCAACTGCAAACGAACGACTACGGGAAGGGAGTCTAATGGGTTCAAGGGCACAACGACGACAGAACCTTCAGTTACGTTGCCAGCAGTAGCTGTCACTTTGGCTCATCCTTAGGAAAATCGCTCTATACTACGAAACGTAAAATGGTACTGAGAGTAGCGCTGCATTTAGAGGTCCGCACAGATCGATTGCTCGGAGCGGAATGGCGAGTGGGGAGAGGTTGAGAGAGTACACACCGTGATCGATTCGTGGCCCGTAGTTTTAGGAATTGCGGCATCCACCTCAAAATTTCGAAACGACCGAGAGAACAGCCTGGTTCTTCGAATAATTTTTTTCTAAAGCAGGGACATCGCCTGACTCAATTGCACTAGTCCGCCTTAAGTGCATTACACTGCACTTCCTAATATCAATTATTTCTCGCGGCGCACTATATTTTTGTCGGACAATGACACGACAAAATGAAGTGTCGAAGCCATTTACAAGTTAGCCAACTGCAAACGAACGAATGCGGGAAGGGAGTCTAATGGGTTCAAGGGCACAACGACGACAGAATCTTCAGTTACGTTGCCAGCAGTAGCTGTCACTTTGGCTCATCCTTAGGAAAATCGTTCTATAACACACAGAGAAGCCGAGGCAGCGAACACCCGTGGATAAGCGCGCGCTCGCTACGCTCGTTTGCATTCCGATGGCTGCCCGCCTTCGCTCCGACGCAGAGGCCACAGGGCAGGCTCTGCTCCCTCGTCGTTGGAATCTCAAGGCACGCGCCTAAAGTAGCAGGGTGCGTCTCATTCGAAGAGGAGCTTCTCTCAACAATGCAGCCACGAAGCACTCGGGTCCCGCGTGACGCACCGGGGGGTCTGAGTGGGAGATCTTTAAAGGGGCCACGACTATTCGATCGTATTCTAAATCAGAGATTCTTACACCGTGCAAAGATTGTACACATCACTAAATGTACATTACTCGGTGATACGTTATGATGTTTAGAAAGAAAGCAAAGAGTTTTTTGTACATGATGTTATAATTGCTTACGTTATACAAGTATTGCTTCTCCTTCAAATTTTTAATTTTTTCTTTTAAGAGGAAAGCTTACGTTAAACTGAAATGAAAGCTTTGAGAAAAGTAAATTACAGTAGTGGTTTGTGTCAACAGCATTATAAACTTCGTACCGAGAGTCCTGCAATCTAATAGTCAGTAAATAATTCTATTGCACCGTTACAAATACACATAATCTTGTAATACTTAGAGCTGGGATTCAATTTTTTTGGTAATAATAAGAATTTAATATAACTCCAAGATTTTGTGCCAACATCCACAAAAGGACTTACCTTCACGCGCTTCGCACGCGTCCCCTTACCCTTGGTGGAAAGAAGTACGCCAAGGTACTTCTGTACAGTACGCTACTTTACAATGCATTGCCAGATGAAATTACACAATTAAAATTTGTACACAAATTTAAATTAAAAGTAAAATCTTTTCTGCCGCAAAACTGTTTCTATACAATTAGAGACTATACTGATCGCCAAAAAGAAACATAATGTTCACTTTAACAAAAACAAGATATAGTATAATGAATTAGTTTACATTTGCATTGTATAATTTTAAAAAAAGACTCAATATTCCTGTAACAAATAATGTACTTCCGGGTCAATGACCCCCATCTCGATCAGGTTTTGGTCCAGTTTCCCTGATCTATTGAGCAAATGCTGAGATGACCCCTTGATTTGCTTCTGGACGTAAATGTAGCTTCACTATGCGCACGCTTTGTTGAACTTTCCTTTGCTTGTAGTGGTAGTAGAGCTTAGGGTGCGTTTCTATTTTGTTAACAATACAGAAAAATGAAGTCGGTTTGTTTCTTTACCGTTAAAAATAAGTTTTCTATAATTTGGCAATGAAAATATCTAGTTTTTGAAATGTTAATCTCTCGCTTTTTTAAATTAAATTTGTTGTTGTTGTTATTGTTATTATTATTATTAATCTTTCAACTATTAATAGTTAAATTGTTGGGAAGGGATTCTGAAACTCAAGAAAGCGTGCGCAGATGATTTTCTCCCCCATACGTCACGTACAGTTTTTGACTGTTTTTGACTAAATAAATAAATACAGTACTAGTTTACGTCACGAACCACGTGACCACAACACGTGCACTTCGTTTGAAAAGTCAGACCAGACGCTGGCTGCCATGTTGCATGGAAAGCGAGAATTGTTGAGAAACATTTTGAAAGTGGTACAAAGTAACAATTTTCAATGAAAAATAACGCGAAGGCGTAATTGAAATAATATATGCAATAGTTAAAAAAATGCTGCATGTGTCTGTTTCAATGACTTGTAACAAGGTGATAATTATTTTGGTATCTGGCTGCATTCAAAATTCACGCTAATATTGTGGCACAAACTGATGTCTGCAACTCATTAGCTGAAGTCGAATATAATTCGGAATACATCACCCATGTCTTTCCATTATGTCCACACCCACCATTCAAGTAACCTCCCTATCTGTGCACGTTTTGTAGAGTTCAGTGAGTACTATAGTTATTTAAACTAGCGTTCTCCATGTTCTTTCGGCAGTACGTCAAGTCTTTCACGAAGGGCGCGATGAGGTATAATAGTCAAAACCTGCCGTTAATTTGTATTTGCAAATAATTTTTGTTATACGGGAGCTAATAGTTTCTTACCAATTTTTGCCAAAACACTAGTTTCTACCTGTATTCATTTCGACTTGTATGTGGATTAGAGTGGAGATCCCAAACTTTAAGAAAATATTAACGGAATACACTTCTCTCAATAGAACGAATACATTGTTTTTAACTGTCCTTTGACGTTAAATAAAATAAATAAATAAAATAATTATTTCTAAGTAATTAAATGTTCCCATTTCACAACTTCATTTACCCGTACGATTTAGGTATTTTACTTTATAAAAATACGCGACGGACGCCCGGTCCAGGCAAAAATCCAATCTCCCTATTGGAATACCTTATCTCTGTATCTTGGACACGGCCTCTCGGCTCACGCATCCTTGAAATCGCGAAGCACGCTCGGCAAACATTAGAGCGCGCCGTGTACATCTTTGGAAGCCTTGGGGGACTCCTTGAGCATACGAGCGGAGGAGAAAGAGAAACTCTTGGCGGAGGAGTGCGTGGGGAGAAAAGGGGAATAAACAACCTGAAGAGGCGCTGAGTTGGTCTTTCTTTTACCGGCGCGGGAGGTCATTGCAAAAGATGCATGCCAATGAGAGAATGCTGTTGAATATCGATTAACTCTAATACGAAATGAAAAGGAAGATATTCAACTACCGGAATAGTTCGATACATCGATATTCGATATGTCAAGAATAACTCTCCGCCTCAACGGCCGGATGTTTATTCTAAACTAGAAAAGGTCCTACATCAAGCAGTGACTAACCTATATCATACGATTTAGGTTAAAAAATCGGAGTCGGATGATTTTTCTATATGAAGCCTTCTTCATCACGGTCGCTCCAATCTTATGTTTACATAGTTTCCATGCATTCATGCAAAAAATTATTTATATCGTTTTTTGACTTGATTGGTATGTTGATGCTGTTTATAATTCCGAGCTAATTAATTTTGTTCTCATAATTTTTATTTGTTACTTTGAACCCCTGCGAATACTTCGCTCTTGGTATGACGAAGTCCTGAACTATGCAAACATGTGGAACAAGAAGATTGTGGGCAAGATTAAGGCAAGAACATGGATTAATAAATATGGTGGAAAAGTAATATTATTTGGTAAAGTTTTAATGCCTGTATTCCTTGAACAACCTGGACAAATACATTAAATAAACTATAAAATAAAGGACTTCAATAAGCAACAATATTATTCACATTCTCAACAAATGTGCAAAACCATGAACTAGTGCTGACAATGAGTTCTGTGACAGTTCTCTAGAAACCTATCTTTTAATTTTTATTATATTTCTTTTAATCTAATTCAAAATAAATTATAAACATCAAATCCATCGATGTAAAAACTTATGCGCAGTGCACGGTGAGTTTCGTGAGCCACACCGATTTTCAAATTTATTTCATTTAATTTGCTTCATTTATTTTTATTTTGACGCACATTGTCTTTCAGAGACGATTGCAATATTGTCAATATGTTTTTTTTAACATTTCGGAAGCAAGCATCCGTAGGGAACACTTAATTTTATTACGGGTTTGAAAATATTACAGAAAAAATGAATAATGTTGTTTTTTACTTATTTAAGGCCGCTTTCCCACAACTAAGATCATATAGCGACCACTGTGAGAAACATTCTGGGTAACGGTGATGGTATATGGACACACATAAACATCCATGCCCCGAGCAGGTTTCGAACCTCCGACCCTTCAAGCACCAGGCAGCTACGGCTCTACTCCCTTAGCGACCTTGGATAACCATGCCCACTACTACAGTTCGCTCTATTGAATTTTAATTGAAATGTGTTACGTAATATTAGAAGGCGAAATACTATTGTATTTAAAACGAAGGAAAAAGAAAATCACAGAGATTTCAGTTTATCTTTGGGAAAGTGTATTTGGTGGGGAGTTTTTGGTGAAAGGGCAAGGTTGAATTTGCAGCAGGTCAATGAGAGTACTAACGCAGCGAAGAAACGTGAGAGCGTGTTAGTAGGATCATTCAATGGCACTACATTTAATTCTTTGGCTATTTGCATATTTGGAATAAACGGCGACATTTTCACAATTTTTCAAAAGAATTTGTTTTGAATTACTTGTACGGCATTAATGTTTCTCGCGGCTGAATTAAACCACATTGAACATGCATATGTTAATGGGAGCATATAATCTATTGAAATATAATTAACCCACAATCAGTTTTCAGGGAGGATTTAAAATCAATTAAAGAATAAAGTTTCGAGGTTTTTACATAATTTTAGTTGGTGATGGCTTCTGCGATAACTTGGTATCTAGAAAAAGTCGTAGATATTTCAGAGGCACGTGTTTTGGAGTTTAAAGTATAATATTCTCACTGATTTTTTCATAGGAGGGAAGTTGGTATGTCGGAAAGTCGCCTGCGAGTTTTGAGCTTTAACTTCTATTTTCCAATATTGTGCATATTTACTGTATTTGAAAAGGTCTACCTAAAACGTCTCATAGGCTAACTGAAAATTACTACACGAGGTAAACAGCAACCGTGTCATTTGCGTATAGACACATTTTTTTAATCTACTAGTTAAGGGACATCAGAGTACACATTAAAGAAAGACGAGGAGAGAGAATACGTACTCCTTATAGAATAGGGTGGGAATCTCATAAAGAAGTGTTTATTTTCATTGTGAAGTTTCTATCGCTAAGAAAGCTGCATATTATATTCTGCAGGTACTGAAGTAGTCCTTTCTGAGATATTTTACATAAAAGTGCTTGATGCTAGACCCCGTCAAATGTCTAGGCAATACTATCCAAGAATATGGCTATTGTGTCTTTCTTTTTACGAAATACGTTTTCTTTTTGTTCAGTGAGGTGGAGAAGATAATAAATAGTGAATGTTGTGGTCTAAATTCAAGCTCTTAATTTGGAATCTCGAATTTTTTGATAAACATAGTAGAAGACTAATTGGTCAATAGTTGTGAAGCCAGGTTTAAGAAAAGCGAAAGTAATTGCCTCATTCCAAGCCAGTGGAAAATATTTAAGTCTAAAACGTTCATTAAAAAAATCTGTCATTGCTGCTATGGTTGTAGTATTGAAGGACTGTATTTGAAATAGGTTCATAACCTGAGACCTTTCGTACTTTTATGGGTTTAATAATAAAAACAGTTGGGGAATTGTCAAGTTAAGAGAACTGTCAGGAACATCAGAGAAAAAATTTAGAAGCTCGAGTATCCATTATCTGAATACCAAAGATTAAAACGAGTTCTTGCGCGAAACACAAAAATGCTCCTACCAAAGAAGATAAAAAGTCATAAATCGGAACTGACTCTTGTGTTTTAAATAAAAAATTCTGATCCGTAGAAATTTATACATATTTTCCAACGTTTACAATTCATGAATACGCTCTATGATCTCCTAATTCCTTGTTCATATTAAGGTGAGAGGGTTAAGTTAGGTCGTCCAAGGCACAATAGTATCTTGTAACTTTACCCACTTTACTAACTTTTACTTAAATCGAACTTTTAAATTTAAATATGAAATTTAAAATTTCAAAACAATTACCATTACAAAAATATAGTTGTAGATTTTGTTAGAGTACAAAAATAACCATGAAAATTTACTACAATAAAGTAATAAAAAGACAGCAATAAAAAAAGGGCCAAAGATACAAGGGTGTCTCCTATGATTAAAATAATAATAATAATAATAATAATAATAATAATAATAATAATAATAATAATAATAGTAAAATAATATAATAATAATAATAATAATAATAATAATAGTGGTGATGATTAAACAGACTTTATACCAAATACTAACCACCAAATACCACACACAATATCAAATTATTAAACATAGTTCTTGAACTATCTATAATATACTATATATTAACTACAACTCTATATAATATAATGGTAAATATTTACCATCAATAAACCCATCCATTGTTTTTAAATCGATATGTATGATATTGATATGTATATCGCCAACACATCAATATATCGATATCTAAAAGCAAAGATCTCCCAACTCAAGCCCCAGGTAGAGGGAGTTGTAATAGCCGTCTCGCCATCCCTTGTGGCGCTGGCATGTGTATAGAGACCTTATCGCCTTCGACCCCGCCGCCGCCGCCGCGTGGCTATTTGCGCGCGCCACTATTCTCGGCGGTGTGGCGCGGGGCGAGGTAATTGGGGGCAGCCGCAGACAAGGTCGCCGGCGAGCGGTCAGGGAGCAGCTGGGAGGCGCTCCGCCGCCCCGGCCCCCGAGAGCGGATCTCCGCCCGCCACTTCCCGTCACGGGGAGGGGGAGAGGGGAGGCGCCACCGGAGAAGAAACAATTGAAGATCCGAGTGCATTAAGTAGAGAATTACGAGAACACAATCATCAAAAAACATACTTCTTAAATATATTATATTTGTAGTCTTGTTAATCTATATGTAAATGAAAGGGAATGTGCATATCTCTGTCGCACAGAGACGTCAAAACTACTCGGCCGATTTCGCTGAAATTTTCACACCTTGTTCGTATTAGTGCCGAGTGTGGTTGAAAGAGTGGTTGAAATTAAATGGGAAAAGCAGGGGGGGTTACAAAATTAATTGTGTGTACTCTACACCATTCCCAGATGACCTTGCTCGAAGTGCGATCTAGTAGTTTTGTGTGATTAGTGTGATTATTGTGATTTTGTGTGACTAGTGTGATTTTAATGTGCAGAGTAATTCCGTAAAGTGTAGTTCGTAGCTATTCGTAGTAAAAATGTTGTTAATACGTAGTTAATCTTCATTGAATAAATGGATTTTGAACTTCAATTGTATATATTTAATACACCGAAAGAGCTAAGCATTGTCTGGTCCGCAACTTTCAATAAATTATGAACGTGTAAATGTGCACTTTACCCTGCGTGTTATGATTTGTAGAATAGACACTGTTTGTTCTAAGAATAGAGAAGTGTTTACTTATTGACTAATTTATTTAACGACAAAAAACTGTACAAAACTGCGTGAGACGATGAATAACCTACTGTGAAAATATGAACTGCCCATATCTTACACAGAGGTGGTTTAAGAAGTGCAGCAATGAAGGTAATAATAGTGCGGTCAAGTCATTTGGCCTCGTGAGACAGGGGTCCGTGAAAGTTGAGCCAAAGTATACGTGGATATCAAGGCTCTGAGACTGAAACTCACGTGTCACCAATATTTTCTGTTGTGTCTGAGGGGTGAGGATTGGAATATCCCAAACCTCGCGCCAGAACAATGGTACAAACACCACTTTGGGGCCAAGGAATACCATGGACAAATGTAAAGGTGCAGGACCGTGATAGGACTATGCAATGTTCGGGATGGACGGTAGGAGCACTTCACTACCTC